>CANXYI012002020.1:0-11487 GCA_948208565.1 Hura crepitans
ATATATACACATATATATATATATCCCAGTTACCCATAGGTTTAATATTACCATCTCACAACATATTATCAAATATCCATATCATCCCCTCTAACTATCTATCAGACTAAGGATAAAAAACTATGTTATAAACTAGTCTGGTGCCCAAAGCTACTTGCAGATTCTTCCAAAATATAAAAGTAACATAAAGATCCCTGTCAAAAGTGATAGCCACTGGCTCATCATGAAATCTAACCATCCCATCACATATAGTCTAGCTAACCTCTCTAAGGACTAATCCATCCTGATAGGGTAACTTGAATTGTCTTGTTAATTTTCAATAATGACCAATGCAACCCTACATATACCTCTAGTCAAAGGGAACCCATCACATAACCCATGGTCAACTTTTCTCCTTTCCACTCTAGTATTGTTGTAAGATGCAACAATCCAAAGGGAACCTAATACTCCACTTCCACTTGCTAGCATGTCAACACTTGGCATCATATTTTGCCACATCTCTTTTCATATCAGGCCCTCAATAATAAAATTTCTAATTCTAACTTTGCTCTCAGGATGCATGAAATAAAGAGCCCCATATGTCTCTTTAAGCATCTGTAACCTTAGGTCCTTCGTACAAGATATGCATGACCTATTTTAATGATACAACTACTCACTTTCTATTAACTCAGACCCTGTGGCCTTCTCATCTTAAGTCTTGTCTACCACCTGAGCTAATTGCTTTCTTCCATATATTTTTCTTTCATCTACTATCACACATCTGGCTTCACCTATAAGTCTGCTAGCATAACATCTCCTAAAGTGTACTACAACTATCACTCATGCTTTCTAAGGTTATCATTAATCTCCTGCCCCTAGCATTTGCCATCACATTGGCTTTCACTAGTTGGTAGTCAATCAGGCAATCAAAATCCTAAATTAGCTCTACCTGGCTTTTTTGTCTTAGGTTCAACTTCTCTTAAGTAAGAAGATATTTCATACTCTTATGATCTATGAATATATGCAGCACTTTCCTTCTCACAAATAGTGCCTTCATATTTTTAACACAAACACCATAACAGTTAGCCCTAAATTATGGGTAAGGTAATTCTTCTCATGTAGCTTCGACTATCTTAAAGCATATACCACTACCTTTTTATCTTACATGAACACCCAGTTTAACATTCAGTAAAGCATCACTATATAATAAAGTCCTGATCCTATTCAGGTTGAATCAAGATAAGAATCTTTATCAACATCTTTTTTAGTTGCTCACAGTTAGTTTCACATTTATTATCCCACTCAATTTCACATTCTTGTTAACCAGCCTAGTCAAAGGAGTGGCAATAATAAAAAAAAACCCTCTTACAAGCCCTTTGTAATATCAACTAAAGCTAGAAAAATTCTCACTTTGGTAACATTCCCAGGTGGTTCCCTTTGTGGTACTGCCCTTAGCTTCCTAGGATTAACTCTGATTCCCTCTACTAGAACTATATGATCGAAAAAAGGAACTTAACCAGCCAAACTCAAACTTATTGAGTAGGGCACATAACTGTCTCTCTTTTAGGGTCTATAAGACAACCCTTAGGTGTTGTTCATAATGTTTTCTGGTTCCTAGAATCCACTAGAATACCATCTATAAACACTACCACCACTTATCTACATAAGATTGGAAAGTTATGTTCATTGAATCCCATAAAACTATTGGAACATTGGTACATCTCCAATGGCACCACCAAAACTCAGAATGCCTGCACTAGGTTCTGAAAGTAGTTTTAACAACATCAACTTCCTTAGTCCTCAGTTGATAGTATCTATATCTCAAACCAATTTTTGGAAATATACCAGCTCCTCTCAAATGATCAAAAAGATCATCCATCCTAGTAGTAGATATTCATTTTTCACAATCATTTGGTTCAACTATTTATAAAACAATACCTAACCTAAGTGACCTGTCTTTCCTTCTCAATGGATAACATAAGCACTCCCTAAAAAGTTACATTGGGTTTGATAAAACCATTATCACATAGCTCTTACAGCTATAATCTCATTTCTTTTATTTCAAAAGATGTCATTCTATAAAGAATAGTAGGTACTGGAGTAATATCAGGATACACTTCCATTCCAACTCCTATTCCCTCTGAGGTGGTAAGCTTGGTAGCTTAGCAGGAATACATTAAACTTAGCTACAATTAGAATACATGCTAGATCAGAGATAAAATATTCAAGTCAATAGCATAGGCCGAACATGCCTCACTTCTTCTGAAAGAGCTGTTATATCCTTAGTAGCAAAGATAAGATTAACTAGAAGGTTCTTCCCACCATCCACTGTCAATCCTTGTATAATCTGAAGGGTTATCTTTTTATGTTTACAATTAGTCTTAGCTTCATACTTAACAAGCTAATCCATCTTGGGATTACATCAAACTCATTGGGATGCAACTTGGTCAAATTAGCAACAAATTATGCCCTGAATCACCAAAGGACCTTGCCTACACACCATGTTCACCTTCACACACTACCCTATAAGGTTGATAACTTTGATGTCTACACTAACATGCTCAGGCTCTATTTACCTATTCTGTGCTTGTGCAGTACATACATAGGAGGACATTAAATCAAGGTCTATCAAAATCAAAACTATAACATTAGATAAATACAATACCAATTATACCATCCGATGTTGTTGCCTTTTCTCTAGCTCTCATGACACACTGGCTGGCTAAAGCACAAGCCTTAATTCTAGTACCCTAACTAACACTAGACTGCTCTTCTTTAGTCTACCTTTAACCCCTACATTAGGGTGTAATATTAGGTATCTGTTTCTGAGCACCCTCTACCAATCCTTAAGGACACTCTCTCTATAGTGGTCTCTAACAACACATTGGAGACATTCTCCTCTCTTACCTTCTCTACACTACCCCTAGTGCCTCTTTTGACAAGTGACACACATGGGAGATCCCTTCTAGTTACCCCTTGTACAAGGAGTATTATTGACTCGAGAAGGCAATCGAGGCCTACCAGCAAAAGCCTGCCCTAACCTCTAAATCTGTGTATATCTCCATCTTTGGTACCCTATCGATACTAGGACCTAGGCTGAGACTATGCCTACAACTGACCCTTCTCTTCGCATCTTACCATCATGCCCCTTCATTAGATTGTCTCATAGTGTACTACCTCTTTTTCTAAAAAAGGGTCTCCTTTTTGGTATCATTTCCTCTATGTCGCATACTGCTAATACTGGTACTACAATATCCCTCTTTCTAATGTTTAGTTGTCTATATCCTTGACCTTACCTTTTAGTCCTGTAAGGAATCTCTTACACTCTTTATATATCACTGAAAACTCCTTAACATACTTTAAGAATCTGCTAAGGTCCTTCTCCCCTCCTTCGAGCAATTCGACCAATCATTTCTATATTATAGAAAACTTTTCCTTCTCAACCTCGAGCAACATAACAGTTTAGAGGAATTCAAAACTTAGACATTTGCACTCATGTACTTAGCCTAGGAACATTAGCCTATGCTCTGATACCACAAAATGTAACACCTCCTACTAGATTCTCGAAAAAACCTAATAAGCGGTGCACTTCCTGCTAAGTCACCCATCTTGGAATTTTCCCCATGTTCATTCATTTAACTTTTACTTATACTGCTCTAAACAGCTCTACTTGATTCTAAATTCATTCAGGTCAGTTCCTATAATCAATATAAGCTTATATTATCATGTTTTAGCCATTGCAAAAAGAATCAAACATAATTTGGTATTATCTATAAATTTGACAGCACAATGGCTGCACGGGTCATTACCCTAAAATTCATATCTACCTGTAAACATTTCTATGTCAAGCATCACATCCCCTGGACCCTTTTGATCCCTCAAATGTCATCCTACCAACATCATCTATCATACAACAATCACAGCCCCCAGGCCACAATAAAACACAAAAAGCCTCAGGCTCACAAGCATCAACATACATCATATACATGAAAAAAGCATCACAAGATTAATTATAGAACCACCCAATTTATACTAATACTACCATGTGTCCTTTATATACAACACACTCATATTTCCCACCAAAGTACATAGAGTGCAAAACCATACATCTATACATATTAGTCTTCTCAAGAATGTTCTCTGAACTCCACTGCATGCTTTACAAGGCAATGTCCTTGATCTTGGTACCTGCGCACTGAAATAGGTACGCTGAGTATAAAAATAATAAGTGGTGAATTCAATCAATAAAAATATGTCCAATACACTTTCCATGTTTAAAACCCCCATTCTTATCTTATACTGATCTCACAGTTCAATTAGAGAACTAGCATGCAAAAATTACTATTTTATGCCTAGAGTGTTCAAGTCCATAACTATCTAATTAATTACCACAAGTCATATAATTTATGCATTTAATCATCATTAGTAACTTCATGTATATACTACACCATTTTAAGCATTTATTTATCATAACTAGAAAAATTACTAAAATGCCCTTATGTCATATTTCCCGATTATATATATATGGATTTATTAATCTTAGTCAATTATTTTAACTGGCCCAACTCAAGAGATGTCCCTAATAGACACTAGATCTAGAGGGAAGATAAATTGGTATAGTGGTCCCCATTCTAGACCCATGCCATTGCACTAACTCAATTGCACCCTGGCACACAAGGTGTAAAAAAAACAAAGGGTTATCTGCCTAGCAAATTGTTCCATCCAACATACTAGTGCAGTGGTCCTCAAAGACCTACGCTACTGCACCTGCATCATATAAAAGTTTAGTGGTAAAGTGGTTTTGTTTGCCCAGTAGATTGGTCTATCCAATAGACTAGTACAGCAGCCCCAATGGGGACCTACACTATTGTACCAACCCTGTCTAAAAAAAAGATAGTGTAGCAGCTGCTAAGGTTCCTTAAGTTGACTGATCAATCCATCTAGTGGGTGTCTAACTAGTGGGCCATTAACTTTAATCATTGTCCATTTCCTTGCTGATTAACTTTTTATAGTATTAGATATTAAAAATAAATAGTTATTATTTTTATAACACAGTTGGGAATTTGGCCAGTTTAGTATGGGCATAAATAAGCTGTACTGGGTAAAATATCAAAAATTATTATTGAAAATTAAAGAACAATTATTTATGATATATTATGCTGAATTTAATTCCATAATTGCTTCACAAATTTATGCCATTTATTGTCCTTAGGATTTATTGATTCAAGTAATAGTTATCTAAGACAATTATAAGTCATTACGGCAAGGTTTGGTTAAGCTTTTTAGACTCATTCCATTATGTTTTTTGGTACAGTTTTCACCAGTTATTCCATGCACTTATAGGTTTAAAACCAACCAAAACATAGGCCATATAAAAGGCCAAAATCTAGGCAAGCATGCCATAACAAAGAATCACACCATACTAGCCATTCTAGGCACATAATTTAGATGTCATGTTCATTTACCAACCATAGCCCTTAAAGGCAAATACAAGCCACTTTTCATGCATCATTTCTAGCCAAGCATAAAGTCATTTTTCAAGCCATTTTACATGCCATTTCTTACCTATATTGCATTCCATTTTAATATATACATCTTACTTGATTTCATGCCAAAATGATTTACCATTCATGTTCACATAATCATGTATTAATACCTATAACATTCTATACATATTGTCGAATTTTTTATGCCATTCCCAATTACTAGCTTTTGGGTACAACTAGTCACAAGCATTATCCATGCATTTTTATAATGTTTACCCCATATTCATCTTTCTATCCATAACTTAATCACACCACTATACATACCTATGCCTTCTCATGCCATTCAAATATCAAAGACCAACCATATATCTCGGCCACTACTACTTCCCCTATTACCATGCATCCTTCAACCATATTTAATGCCAAAACAATTTCCCTAAGCTCCTTATGTCTAAAGCACATACAATTCCAGCCTTGGATACTACCTAAGGCATGCTAACATTTATGCACAAGCTATTAGCTCCTAATTATGCTTTATACTAATCATGTTTTCCCCTCAATTTCACTAACAATGCCATTGCTATTGAAGGTTACATAGATAAATTTGATAATTTAAGGACTCAGAACCCACCTCATCCTATACCATGCATACATACACCCCTCAGACCAAATTGGGTCTTGACACCAATTTTTGGCTCCTTTATCAAGTAGCTAATTCATGTATTTACTCCCATACCATAAGCCATAATCATTCCAAGAAATACCTCTCCAAACCTTTTCTAACACCCAAACTAGCCCTAACTCAAAGAAAAACCCACTGAAGATAAAGAGGCATGAACTTAATGACTAAATTCATTTACCTCCCTCACTTGAAGTTGCCATTTCCACCTTGTTAAGGCTGCCCACCTTTAGTTCTAGCCCCATGATAACTTTCTTCCTTGTTCTTTAAGCCTTTCCATACCCCAATTCACCTTAAACACAATGCACAAACATCCCTACAGGTGTTAGGCACCTCAAAGAACTATTTCTAGCCAAGAAAAACCATGAAAATGGAAAGGAGAAGCATGAAACCTCACCTTGGCTGCTTGTTAGACTAGTTCTAACCTTAGGACTTTTGGTGATTTTTAATTTCTTCATAAGAGCACCTTTTTGCCTTCAGTCCTTTTTTGGCAATTCACTAACATCCCAAAGAAATTTTTAGAACCTAGAAACTTCAAAAAAGAATAAAAAAGATGAAGGAGATGGCCATTCTCCCTTGCTATGGTGTCACTGCCTAGACAGCAAGGGAGGAATTTCCACTCTTTTGTTTAAGTGGAATTTTCCACTTGTCAAAGCCCATAGACACTTGTCAAAGGCCCTAAGCTAGCTAGCCAGTGTAGGGGTAGGCCCCATAGCAACCCAAGCCATCCTGAAATGGCTCGATTTTTTAGAAAACATTAAAAATTCACTAAAATTCAATTAGACCTCCAAAAATTACACTATTTATTTTAAAATTCATATTTTAATCCCCTCTACCTGCTCATAAATTTTCATGGCCCAATTCCATTGATATGGTAGTTTTTTAGACTACCTCAATTTGTATGCTAACCTCAAAAATTTTGAAAATTTGCAATTGACCTCTGATTTCAAAAATTCTTTCACCAGTGATCTCAGTGTAACTTTTGAGCTTCAAAGTCCACTATTTTTGGGTCTATCCGAGCACATGCCAGGTTAATCTTGGCTCAAAAAATTATTATTGCATTAAGGGCTAGCTTACAGTCCGAAATAAATTGTTAGTTCTTTTAAATTTTTAAATTTTGCTTCGTTCATTAAATCAAAGCCCCTCAAAATTTCATGACCAGTGTCACTACCTCAATTTATGTGCACGTGACTCGACACCTTGGGCACACCTCTCGAACCTAGTGGCACTATTCATGGAGCCTCAGAACATAGGCGTTACTGCTTTTTCATAACTTTATCACTTTCCTAAGTTGTTTCTTCTACACAATGATTTCTCTAAAGTAACATGACCAATGGTATTCTTTTCATTCTCAATTCTTTTTTTTAGTAGCAATAATTGTAATTCGTTCCTCTTTATATGTCAAATTTGATTTCACTTTAATTTCTTCTAGCTTCAGCACATGAGAAGCATCAAACTAATACTTTTAAAGCATATACACATGAAAATTTTATGGATCTTTGATTGTTTAAGTGGGTAAAGCTAATTAATTAGCCATAGGACTTATACATTCAATGATCTCATAAGGTCTAATTAACTTAGGACTTAGTTTCCCTTTCTTTCTAAATCTTAAAATCTTATTCCATGGTGACACTATAAAAAAAATACTTTGTTTCCCACTTGATACTCTATGTCATTTCTCTTAATATCTGTATTTGATTTCTATTTGTCACTTGGAGCTTTAAGTCTTTTCAAATCAATTTCAAATTCTCTTCATTTCTCTAACTATTTTAGGTCTAATAACTTTGCTTTCTCCTATTTTATTCCCATGTAATAGTGTCTTACACTTTCTTCCACATAGAGCTTCATAAGGTGCCATCTAAGTGCTAAATTGGTAACTACTATTATAAGCAATCTCTATCAATGGAAGGTGACTATCCCAACTCCCTTCAAAACCATAACATGACTTCTTATCATGTCATCCAAAATTTATCATATAATCCACATTAACACATTAGATTATATCTTAAAATAAAAGACTAAGTAAGCTTACAAGGTTTAACTAATTCACTCATTTTATTTGTCTATCTATTTGAGGATGGAAAGCAGTGCTGAAATTCAATTTGGTTTTAAGAGATCTATGCAAACTCCGAAAATCTAAAAGAAAATCCAAGTTCTCTATCAAATATAATATATGTGGATACTCCATATAATCGAACTCTCATTGACATATAATTGTGCCAACCAATCAAGAATATAGTCTTATCTAATCAGAAGTGTAACACCCTCTACCTATTCTTAAAGAAAATAGGCAAAGTGTGGTACTTCCCATGAGATCACCTATCCTTAGATTTCCCCAGAGGCCTTTCATTTATCTTTTACATAGGTTCCTTCTATTCAATCTAAAAATTTCATGTAATGGTTTTAGTGGTCTGGGGTACCTCTCAGGCACATAACACTCCCATGCCTAATCTTATGGTCAAATATTAGCCTAGGCTATTATTACAGCTAAAAACTCAGTTCATACTAATTAGGCTATCGTACTGAAAAACTAAGCATCATCACTCTTAACTGCCTATAGTAACATGTATGAGTGCCTCTATCTCCTAAAACAACATAGTCTATTTAGAAAATATCATACCTAGACAGTCATCAGCTGCACTACTGGTCGTTCTTACCATACTTCTCAAATCTACCACTTACACATCGGACACCCGATACGTTGAGTATACACTCAGTGGTGAATGTAACCAAACATACCATGTATCACTATCACATGATAGCACAAATAACCATTTACTAACAAAATCTATTTATTAATTCTAGTCACTTTATTAAAGCTTCTAGTTAAGACTATTCATTAATAGAATCATATTACCTCAACTAGACACTTAACTAAGAGTTATAAATGTTATATTCCTCTTCATTTATCATTTCATTACAATTTAGTTATGAACCATACTAACATTCCTCCATTTCATTTACTCTTACCATGCCTAAGTTACATGACTTGTATAGCTTAGCCATCTATGCTTACTATTCCCTAATCAATCTTTCTTATTTAACTCTATTCATTATGTAGGCTACTGTCTGCTTTATTTGCATTGGATAATTTCTTCTATAATTTATTCCTTCATTCATATTTTCTTATTCATTCACCATTCCATTAGTCTGTTACTCCCTTTAGGGATCTCACTAAAATTACATAAGTTTATTCAATCTCTCTCCTCACAGCTTATCTTTTATTCTTAGTGTGTTTACTTATAGGTTATCTCAATTCTGATACTTAACTTTCAGTTCCTTTTTAATATCATTTAAGTCTATTCAAGTTCTTTAATTCATCCATTTGTACCCCTAAGGTTCAAGAAGAACTCCCAACCACTGTATAATAAGATTCACAATATGTAGTGGCCCCCATTTTAGACCTTGGTAGCTACACCTACCCTGTCCGAGAACTGGACTAAAGACCAAGTTGTATAGTGGCTCACATTTTAGACCTCAGCATCTATACACACCCTTCGTTGGATAGCAGGGATTAGTTTTGATGAACCTCCCAATATCAAAATGGGGATAGTTAGGATCAGCCCTGTGGGACCTTTCAATATCCCAGTACAATCAACGCAAGCAAGATATCTAGTGGATAGTAGGGATCAGCCCTGTGGGACCTCCTAACATCCATATATAGGTATCAGGGATCAGTTTGTAGACCTCCTAATATCCAAGGGTGGGTACTAGGGATTAGCCATAGTCCTCTCCATACCAAAGCATGTAGGCTTAAAGTAATACTCAGTAGCTACACCTGCCATACACAGGCTAAAATCCACACAGATTTAGCCTCTAACAGCTACAAATCCCTAGTTAACCGGTTAACCTATCTAGTGTATAAATAACCATCAATGTCATATTCCCTTTTAATTATCTTTCACAGCCATTAGGTTCATTATCTAGTTTATCCATAATAAAATATATTATCTTCAGTAGTCCTCTTGCTTCATTTATCAGTTAAATTCCATTTAATATCCTTTTAGTTTCATCCAGTTGTCATATTCTCAACTCTAGTTCCATTCCTGTCATTACTTCCATATAATTGTCATTTAGCTTCTTTTATAACTAGTTCTGATTCTCCTCTATTAACAATATATACCCAATTCAGCTCATTTCCTCGTCTCCCAAAAGATTACATTCCATAAATTTTATGTTAGTTATTTCTTGCATTACATTATAATAACTTAGTCCACGACTTTAGTAATTTACTCTCATTATTATTATATTTACAATAATATTTATCTTTTGCATTGGCTAATAATTACTTAATATAACTTTATGAAATTCTTTATAATAATTACACCACTCACATATCTCTAGGTCTCCATCAAATATAATCTCTATTTATAGCCTGAGTTTTATAGAATTTTCATTTATTGGTTTCCTACGTTTCTACCTATACATTATTTATGCATTAATAATTTCTTGCCTTATCTTATAATTTATTCCTTTAGCCTTTTAATATTTGAGCAATTCTCTAACCTATTCTGGTTCTAATTTGACTCAAATAATCACTGTTCCATTTTACCAAATATTTATTTAATTATTTTTAAGTCAATAAAACATAGATATTAATTTATTTTATCAGGTCATATTTTTTCGGACAATTACGGGTCATCGTAAATCTTAGATAGTTATAAGTCCTGTTTACGTAAAAGTCACTTTTAATTTGGTAACTTTTTCTCACCAATCTTCTAATCCATTTCATTTTCCTTTCTTCTCAACTCATTATATCCTAAAATACTCTACACCATTTAACATTTTACTTATCCTAACATCTATCTACATTATTTAGGGACCTAAAATCTTATAGAACCTAACTTGATCAAATTCTTATCTTTTGACTAATATTTCTCACTCTAATTGTCATATGCCATATTCATATACATTCACATAACATACATCATTACTACATATGCTCTATTAATTCTTTTCACCTAACCATATAAATTTCGATCCATTCCATGTTACACATCATGCTATAATCATGACATTCCATGCCTTTGTACCATACATCAACATTCACACCATGACATACATGACATACATATAGTCATGCATATATCATATACCTACATATCTTTTCAACATCCAAATCACATCCATATCATCCTATATCCTCAAATTACACCTCCTAGCATGCATTTCACATACAAACACATCAACACCCATGTAAACATGACTTTTATATGCACACCCAAAGCATTAATCCAAGATTTTCCTAACATACAAAGTATGTTTCGATTAAATTCAATTACAGCGGGCTCCCTATCATGTCGAAGCTACTCCAAAACAACTAAATCCATCTTCCTCCACCTT
>CANXYI012002106.1:0-17376 GCA_948208565.1 Hura crepitans
TGGAAGCTCTAGATTTTATGATGGATACAGATTTAGGTATAGACTTAATCCTATAAAGTTTGCCTAATTGCTATGCAAGTTTTATGCTTAATTATTAGATACGCAAGATCACCTCTATAATTCTTGAGTTAATTAATATGCTTAATACTATTGAAGATGCTATTAAGAAACAATCTTCTAAGGCGGTTATGGTTTTCAGTTCATCTTCTTTTGAGGACAAGAAGAAAAAGAATAGGAAAAAGACAAGTGGTACCTAAGTTGGGATTGGCAAAAAGAAGGGAAAACAAGTTGTTACCCCTTCGACTACTAGAAAGAAGACTGCCACAGAAGGCATATGCTTTCATTGCAAAAAATTTAGGCATTAGAGGCACAACTGCAAGGCTTACTTAGAGTCTCATGAGAAGGAGAAGTAAAAAATTGCTTCAACTTTAGGTATTAATGTGATTGAAATTAATACTAGTACTACCATTGATAACCAAACATGGGTTTTGGATACCGAATTTGGTTCTCACTTAGTTTCTTTTATATAGTGACTAAGGAGTAGTAAGAAAGTAGAAAAGGGAGATATAAACCTATGTAACAAATGGAGCAAGAGTTATTGCATTAGTTGTAAGATCATATTATCTTATTTCACCTTCTAGACTTGCATTAATTTTAGACAATTGCTATTATATTCCTTCTTTATTTAGAAACATTATTTTAATTTCTTGTCTTGTTAAACAAGGTTTTGATATTTCCATTAATAAGAATAAGGGTTGTACTATTTACTTGGATATTGTGTTTTATTGTTTAGGTATAATATGTAATAGAATTTATGTTTTGGATAAAGATATAGAAGTACATAACATTAATTCCAAGAGATCAAAGATAGATAACCTGATGCCACCTTATTTATGGCATTATCGCTTTGGCCATATAAATGAGAAACACATGACTAAGTTACACAAGAAGGGTAGCTTGGGATCATTTGACTATGGATCATATGATACATGTGTGTCTTGTTTATTAGGCAAGATGACAAAATCACCTTTTTTTTTAGAAAGGGTGCATGACCAAGTGACTTATTAGAACTTATACATATAGATGTATGTGGTCTAATGACAACACATGTATGTGGAGGTTTCTTATACTTCATTAGCTTTATTGATGATCACTTATGATATAGGCATTTGTACTTCATGAAGTACAAGTCTTAACCTTTTGAAAAATTCAAAGAATTCAAAAATGAGATTGAAAAATAACTTATCAAGAGTATTAAAATTGTTTAATCTAATCATTAGGGTGAATACTTAAGTCAAGACTTCTAGGGTTATCTAAAGGATAATGGTATACTATCTTAATGGACTCCTCTATATACACCTCACCATAACAGTGTATTTAAAAGGAGAAATCAAACTCTATTAGATATAGTTTGATCTATGATGAGTCTTATAGATTTACCTAAGTCCTTTTGGGGGTATACACTGGAAACTGTTGTTTAGATTTTGAATAGAGTTCTATCAAAGTTGGTTAATGTTACACCATATGAGATATGGTATAATAAGAAACTTATTCTATCACATATCAAGGTATGGGGATGCCCTATATATGTGAAGAGAATAATGTCAAATAAGCTTAAGGCTAAGTATGACAAATGCTTATTTATGTGGTATCCAAAGGAAACTTTAGGATACTACTTCTACCATTCTTAGGAACAAAAATTTTTTATTTTAAAGCATGCAGTCTTTCTAGAGAAAAGAGTTTCTCATGAAAGTTAGTGGAAGTAAAATTAAACTTGATTAAGTTCAAGATCCATAAATTGAAGTAGATTAATTAACTGATCCTAGTTCTATTACTCATAGTGATGAGGTAATAGAATAACCTATGGAAGCACATGTTCTTAGACAAGCTACTAGGGTCAAGACTATTCTAGTGAGATATAGATTTCTAGTGGACCAAGACAAGAAAGTGACTATAGTAGAAGATCATGAGCCCACTAGTTATGAAGAGGTTCTAAAGAGTTCAGAATTAGACTCATGGCTTAAGGCCATGAAATTTGAAATGGAATCCATGTACGATAACCAACTATGGACTTTGGTTGATCCACCTAAAGGGATAAAACCCATTGAGTGCAAATGGGCCTTTTAGAAGAAGACTAACATGGAAGGTAATGTGATTACCTATAAGCTCGATTGGTAGCAAAAGGCTATCATCAAAGACAAGGAATTAACTTTGATGAAACCTTTTCTCTAGTTGTAGTGCTTAAATCCATTTAGATTTTGCTTGCCATTACTGCTTATTATGATTATAAGATCTAGCAAATAGAAATAAAGACAACTTTCTTTAATGGAAAATTGTCAAAAGAAGTGTATATGACCTAACCTAAATGTTTTACATCAAAAGATGGCAATTAGGTTTGCAAGCTTAAAAGATCCATCAATAAATTAAAGTAAGCATTTAGAAGCTGAAATATTTGTTTTGATGTGACAATAAAAGAGTTTGGTTTCTCACAAAATATGGATAAACCATGTGTTTACAAGAAGCTCAGTGGGAGTGCAATCATTTTCCTTGTATTGCATGTAGATGACATACTACTAATAGGAAATGATGTCTCTATCCTCATGTCAATCAAGATTTGGCTGAGTAAATAATTCTCCATGAAAGACTTTGAAGAAGCAATCTACATCTTAGGGATTAAGATCTATAGGGATATATCTAGAAGGTTGCTTGGTCTTTCACAGTCCATGTAAATAGATAAGATGCTAAGGAGGTTTAGCATGAATCTCTCTAAGAAAGGTTATATTCCTATGTGGCATGGAAAACACCTTTCTAAATGTGTGTCTCACAAGACACAAGGGGAGGGAGAGCATATGAGTAGGATCCCTTATGCTTTAGTTATAGGATTTATCATGTATGCAATGTTATGTATGAGACCTAATGTAGCATTTGCTCTAAGTGTCATGAGTAGATTCTAATCTATTTATAGAGAAGAACATTAGATGGCTATAAAGTATATCTTTAAGTAGTTGAGAAGGATTAAGGATCTATTCTTGATTTATTAAGTAGGAGATCTACAGGTTACTGGGTATACTAATGCTAGTTCTAATATGAAAATAATGATTGTACATCTCAATCCGGATACATATACATTATGTATAGAGGAACAGTTGTTTGGAATAGTTCCAAAAAGGATATGATTATAGATTTTGCCACCGAAGTCAAATACATAGCAACTTCTGATGTAGCTAAGGAAGCCATTTAGATTAAGAAGTTTATTACAAAACTTTGAGTAGTTCCAGGCATTATTAATCCAATACCATTATATTGTGATAACAATAGGGCTATTGTATAGGCTTGTGAAACATGATCTAATTAGCGATCCAAACATGTTCTTTGATGTTACCATCTGATTAGGGAGATTATTGGTAGATAAGAAGTGAAAATTGAAAGGGTCCTCATGGATTAGAAAACAACTGATCCTCTCAAAAAGGCACTATCACAAGGAAAGTTTGATTAACATGTAAATGCAATAGGCACTAAGTACATGGGTGATTAGCTCTAGTGCAAGTGAGAGATTGTTAGAAGTATGCCCTAAAGCTTATGTAATAGGGCAGTGTTCATGTATTTAAACTTTGTGAAGTCGTACTATAAGGCATTTTTCTTTATATCATGGAACTTTTATGTATTACTTATAATTATTTGTAATATCTCAAACTATGTTATAAAGTCCCTAGTATATAATCATAGTGTAGAGGAAATCATGAAGTGTTCATGATGTGAGATTCTTATTGCAAGAAAATGTGATATACCTTAATATCCCTTATCATAGTATTAACAAGATGGGATATTAATAATGTAGAAAGATCAGCACATGTTATACTTCTTGATTGGATCAAGTAACAGTTCTCAAAGTTATAAGCATAGAGATACTTAGAGTTAACATATGGATGCTTACTTAGGAAGTAAGTACATCGAGACTCACCATGACATCTTCATATGGATACTTAATTTATGTCAGTGAAAATATCTCATCATATCAGTGGTGCAAGTACCCTTAGACTTGAGACTATTAACTATCTTAAATATGGAGTAACATACTTTGACTTTAAAACTTTTACTTCAAATAAAAAGTATATATAGTGAGGTGCTTGGGTATGGCATAACATATTTGAAGATAGGGTAGTAACAAACAAAGGATTCACCACCCCAGGTTATAGTGGGGAGTTTATCTCATAATTCTGATGAGTAACTTATATTTAGGAATCTTTAGCCATAGCAATATGCCATGTGTGAATGGGATTAACTAAGTCATTTTGGGATTAAAGGTGAAATTATTAGAATAAATATGTTCAGGGCTTAATTAGACATACTTAGTTAAGATATAAGTTGACATAAGTCCATACTCGAAACTAGATGAGATAAAAGATGGTGAAAGGAGTTTATTACACTGTAACTGTATATGGAAGGGTTAAGTCAAACCACTAGATTTCTAACAGTTAGGTTGTCATGATGTATGGTTGGATGATTCTCTTAACTTGTATACAAGTGATATATCAATTAGTGAATTGATATTGATTCAATAAGATTGAATCTATAGAGTCCCAGTTGGACTAGGACTTTAATTCACTGTGTAGTACCAAGCTATTCTAGAAACCTATAGGGTAACACACATAAAAGAAGTTTGCGGAAGATTTAATGAGATTGAATTTTCAAATGATATGAGATATCATTGGAAGATAAATTAAGAAGAAGAAATGAGTAAATGGGCTTAGGGCCCACTTACAATTGAAAAGTCCAGAAAATTAAGGTTTTTAGACTTAGGCCTTGTTGACTCTAAACTTTTAATTATTCTTGAATTTGATTTTTAGGCTTTTAAAAGGTTTAAAAGGCCTTAAATAAGAGTAATTATTAATCCAAAATGGGTTATAGGAGTGCCACATAGGATTAATGAAAGTGGGGCTAAAGTAGATTGTACATAAGCTTATTAAAAGGCTTATATGCATAGGATAGAAGAGGCCCAGTTGATGGGTTCATTTTGGTTTGACTTAGGCTAGATTTTAAGTGTTAAAATCTGACCTAAATAGGGTTTATTTATGATATAAACATACCTTATTATTGTAGCCACTATAAGGAGACATTTTGCTACAGAAGTTCTACATAGAACAATTAAAGCACTTATTTTCTTCTTCTTCCTTCATCCGCTCGTAATTCCAACTAGCATATGGAATTACAAGTTAATTTTTTTTGAAAACTTCTTGTGTGGATTACCTTAGAGGTTTTACTTGAAGAGTATCATTGTGGGTTGCAACAACCTAGTGAGAAGAGCTCACGAAATGAATCTACTGCCATCCTTTTATGGTAAATCACGAAACACTGCTAGATTTAACATTTAAGATGAATATTAAATTATCCAGGTCCATTATCAATGCTAGTTTCTCTTAAAATTTGAATTCTTTTACTGCATATGATTGAGAAAATCCAATACTAGAGGTGTTCCCTAATGGGCTACCAAGGTTTCCACTCGAAAGAAAAGTAGAATTTGCCCTGAAGATAGTACTTGGTACAACTCTCAATTCTATAACACCTTATTAAATGGCTCTACTGAGTTGAAAGAATTTAAGATGCAGTTAGAAGAGCTACTCAATAAAGGATTCATTAGACCTAGAGTTTCACCTTGGAGAGCACTAGTTTTGTTTACTATGAAGAAGGATAGGTCATTAAGAATTTGTATTGATTACAAACAGTCGAATGATGTGACAATAAAGGATAAATACTCTTTACCTCATATAAATGATCAGTTTGATCAATTGAAAGGTGCATATGTGTTTTCCAAGATTGATTTGAGATTAAGATACTATTAGAATACGATTAAGGAATCTGATGTACCTAAAAGTGCTTTTAGAATAAGATAAGGACATTATGAATTCCTTGTCATGCCCTTCGAATTTACTAATGCACTAGCTACTTTATGGATCTTATGAAGAAAGATTTCAAATCTTATCTTGACCAATTTATGGTAGTAGTTTTCATTGATGACATCTTAGTTTATTTTATGACCAAAAGTGTGACACCCTCTACTTGACCCGTACACTGGACCCGAGAAGAGAGTGCCATCACATTCCTGATATCCGATTTTGCTATCTAAGATTCACTATAATTTAAAACTTTCATTAACTAAAATATTGCTTTGCTTAAAGAGTTGTAAAAACTCTAAAAATCCTTTGACACATTTTATAAGGTAACTAATGGGGTCATCATGTCAAAAATCCGACAACATAATAGCTGTACCGAGACACTATCATTAGGTTATTCGCTTTTATTATCAAAAATACATTTGAGCAAAAATTTAACACAAGGTTTTTATAATCACATAAAGATCATGCATAAGTCATAATAACTAATATCAAGGGAATTATAGTCCACTTGCACCTAAAATGTTGTCATGGCTTAATTACAATTATACACATAAAATAGACATACTTGAAATACCATACCATCATCATCAGGTAATAATTCAAGTTCAAATTTCATTTCCCATCATTAGGTTATAATTATCATATTTATAGGTTTAGCATATTATAGAAATCACAAATACACACATTACATAATATAACTTCGTATTCATGCCATAACTATATTTTCGGGTATCCTGACCATTTTTATGACAATCATTCATTTTGATATGTTAAACTTCTTATTTTATCATATTGATCATTATCGAATTGTTTAACTTATGATCACATATTTTAAAGTCTTTACATTGTTTAACATATACCCATACTAAAGAGACAACTATCTAAAGCTAGATAGTGGATACCATTGGCCCGACGGCACTCAGGCTTAAAGGTATGTATAATAAGCATTTTGAAGGCACCGCACCCAAAGGTATGTACAACAAGTGGCTCGAAGGCACTGGAATTAGAAGGTACATATAACAAGTGGCCCAAAGGCACTCACACTTAAAGGTAAGCATAACAAGCTGCCCGAAGGCACTCACACTTGAAGGTATGTATAACAAGTGGCCTAAAGGCACTCATGCCTGTCGACATGTAGACATTGACCTATAGGTCTCATACCAAAAGGTAAGCATTGCAGCTACTAAATCCTAGTTGATCGGTCAACCTATCCAAACTAGGTTGTCTAAATGTATAGGCATCATTAAACTTACTAATTTATCTCATTTACAACAATTTTTAACAAATAATGTCATTTATGTCACCTCACGCATAAACTCATCACATTGGCCATTTTTGCACATTAGCAAGGCTTACACATCATGCCCATAGCATGCATCATTTCATCATGCCCATTGCATGTTTTATTACATTATGCCCATAGCATATTTCATTATATTATGCCTATAGGATATTTTGCATGATTATGTCATATAGCCAACTTAGGCTTGTAATAGCTTACCACTACCAAGAGGTCATATTTCCTAGGTGCAGAAGCCTTAATTCCTAGTTTGGCATTTTAACCTTTTTTTCACACAAATTCATTCATGTACTTTCGACCCAAACAGTTACAAGGTCATCAATTTATGTGTTTTCAATCAACCATGCTTTATTAACACATAACCATATCATAGTATATATTTATGCACCTAAGTTCTCATTAATTTCTTAAATTGCCATTTTAGGAGCTACTAGGCCTCATAAGTCCGAAATATGCATATATAGCAATTTATCATTCTAAACACGCTTCTTTACCACTATACATATGTGCACATATGTTATGATGCTTAACACATCATGATATGCTTAACAATCACATTTACATCATTTAGCCTCATTAATCATTCATGCATGCACTTATTGCCTTAAAGGTGCCAAATTCACACCATTCCCACATTTAGTGCATTTGGTCATTCCCTAAGCATGAACACATCTTCTAATTGTCACGTTTGCACACACAAAATGTCATTCAAGCAAAAATGATCTATTTAAGTTAATTCAGATGCAGATGTCAAGAAATACACATTGAGCTCATCTTACATGCATTTTCGGCCCTAATTGTTCAAGGCCACAAGATCACATACATAACTCCTATAACATCATACAACATACTTGGATGCCTAAATTCATATCCATGACTCATTTATGCATACTTCCACATCACTTAAGTTTACACATACATACACATACCTATTTCTTAAAAGCTCATTTAACACTAGTTATCTATAATGCATTCATTATGTATTTCAACACATAAATGAGATGGCTTATGCATAAATAATGCATCTAGGTATCACAAATATATTTTCATCATTTAAAATTATCACACCTATCAATTTCACATTAATAAGCATTTATTACCATTAATACCTAAACTTCCATATTAATATTCATGCAATTTCATTCAATTTAAGGTGAATACACTAATATGCTTAAATACCATCACCCCTCAATCTCATGTTATGCACACACACACCAGTAAAACTTGAACATACAAGCATAAGGTGCATGCACTTTCCCATAACAAATACTACTTAATCATCCGCACACACATATGACACATATTCATGCACCACTCACACTTTTTGGCACTAACACATGTAGAACACACACATTCTTGCCATTCAATATACCAACACATATACATTTCATTGAGTACACATACTTATTCATGCATGACTACCATTTTTCCAAGCCTGCTTCACTTTTGAAGTGCCTTCCTTCATCCACACCAGCTTTCTTAGCCCTTTAACTTTAAGCTTTCTGCAGATAGTGCTGTTACCATCTAATTTTCTAAATTTCTAGGCAAAAACTAGACTTGATTATGGCAAACTCTTTTCTACAAAGTTATACCTCTATGTTTTATCTTTCATATCAATTTTTTTTTGCATTATTCTGACCTCTATACAAAAAGTTATGCCCTAATTACCCTCTAGTACTCTTAAGACACTTTGTCTATTCTAGTTTTCCATACTTAACTTTTATCACATTTTTTAGTAGGCTAAGTCAAAAATTAATTCAAGACTTCTGCATCTAAATTTTACCCTATGAGGTTAGTTTCATTTTTTTCATGAATCATGCATTTTTGACACAGACATTGTGAGTTATGGCCTAATGAACAAAAACTATTCCTTATATTCCAAAAATTTTGTAGATAGTGCAAATACCTCCACTAATGGAATTTTTTACACAAAATCTACACTAAATTAGGGGGAAATGTCTTCTAAAAACTTATACCCTATGTTTTAGCTTTCATTTGCAACTAGTTTCATATTATTTAGACATCTATATAGAGAGTTATAGCCAAAATACTCTCTACTACTCGTAGATAGGAATTAATTCTAACAACCCTATCCCATCTGTAATTCATACTCTACATCTAATACCCAAAACCAGCCACCCTCATCTCTTCCATTGCCTTTATTTTTAGCACCACACTTTGACTAACATCTAACCTTAACATACATTAAAATTCATCCCAATTATTGGCTTAAAACCCACTAGAAACATAACCTATTCCAGCTGCCTTTTTTGCAGAATTTCTGCAGTAACTAAAAATCATCTACACTCAATTTCCAAATCAATTTAATATACTTTAAACAATTTAGAAGAGAAATTAACTAGGGAGGGAGTAAAATTACCCTTACCTATTAAATTTAAGGGCTGTTGTCCCTTCAAAATTCTTCCTCTTCTCTTCTTCGCTTCTCCCTTTCTTCTTTCTTTCTTATCAAATTGCTGCTGCCTCTCCCTTTGCTCTTCTTTCTTTCTTTCTTTCTTTCTTTTCTTTTTTTTTCTTTCCCCTTCCTTTATATTTTTATGTTGTCACATTTTCTTTTTTCCTTTTTTTTTCTTCATTTGCTATCCCCTTTTTCCTATTTTCCTATTCTTTTATTTCCTTCTTTTTTACTTGTTTATTTTTCTCAATCTATTTCATTTTATTTTCCCTTCTTTTCTTTTATTCATTTGCTTATTAGTTATTTATTTGTTATCATTATTACTATTATTGCTATTTTTTTACACCCCAATGTTTCTGAGCCTCCGAAATTTTAAATATTTCAAACCTCAATTTTTTGGGAAATTTGAGCTAAAAATTTGGGAAATTATTAAAAATCACTTAGATGTCAAAAAATCACCATGTTTATTCTTAAAATACTCAATTAAGCCTAATTACATGCTCACAAAATTTCATGACAAAATTCCCTCGGGAAGTAGGTGAACTAAATTCTCGAGAATTTTAGTTTTTCGGTAGAATTTTGGGGATTTTTAAAATCTCACCCGAACCTCTAAAAATTATTGCATTTGTTTTAAAAATCCTTAAATACCCTCATTTAAGGGCATGAAAAATTTCATAGCCAAATTCCACCGACAGGACAGTTAATTAATAGCCTCGATTTACATGTAAAACGTCAAAATTAAGAAAAATTACAAATGACCTCAGAATTCATAATTTCTTTCACTAATGGACTCAAGAGAATTTTTAACCTTTAGGGTATGGTATTTTTCGATTCATCTTATACATCCTAGATCATTCCCATCTCAACTCAATCTAACCTTATGGTCTACTAGATTATGGCCTATTATGATTTATCGATTTTGTAAATTTTTAAATTATGTTATTTTCATCATTTTTAGGCCCATCAATATTTTATGACCAGTACTCCCTACCTTGAGCCTCGTGAAGGTAATCTAGCACTACGAGCACACTTTTTGAGCCTCGGGTACTATGTAATTACAGCACTAGAATAGTCGGGGCATTACATTTCTCCCTCTCTTAAGAAATTTCATCCTCAAAATTTGCAATGGTTATATCGAAGGTCTATCTTGGTCCTTGACTAACTCACATTTCTTTTGATTCAACTTAGCCTCTACTCACAATTTGATTGTGCCACTTTCTTGGCTTTTGTATGTCCCCTCTTAAAATCTTCATGAGAGTCTCTAACTCTTATGCTCAAGGGATAGCTACTTTTGGTTACCTTCATAAGATGGCATACCATCGTGCTTCGACTGTGGAACTCTGATTAGAGAGCCTCTATCCCTATGTCTATACATGGAAGGTAATATAATTACCTATAAAATTCGATTTGTGATAAAAGGCTATTGTCAAAGACAAGGAATTGACTTTGATGAGACTTTTTCTCTAGTTGTAATGCTTAAATCCATTTAGATTCTACTTGCCATAGCTTTTTTATTATGATTATGAGATTTGGCAAATAGATGTGAAGTTAACTTTCCTTAACATAACATTGTTAGAAGAAGTGCATATGACATAACTTGAAGGTTTTATATCCATTATTGGCAACCAAGTCTGCAAGCTTTAAAAATTTATTTATGGATTGAAGCAAGCTTCTAAGAGCTAGAACATTCATTTTGATGAGACAATCAAAGATTTTTATTTCTCATAAGACATAGATGAACCACGTGTTTATAAAAAGGTCAGTGGGAGTGCAATCTTTTTCTTTGTGTTGTATTTTGATGACATACTACTGATAAGAAACAATTTCTTATCCTTTTGTTAGTCAAGATTTGTCTAAGTAAATAATTCTCTATGAAAAACCTTAGAGAAGCGATTTATATCTTAGGGTTCAAGATTTATAGAAATAGATTCAAAAGGTTGCTTGGTCGTTCACAATCCATGTACTTAAACAAGATGCTAAAAAGGTTTAACATGGATCACTGTAAGAGTGGTTTCATTCCTATGTTGCATGGGAAACACCTTTCTAAATCTATGTCTCCTAAGACATAAGAGGAGAGAGAGCGTATAAGTAAGATTCCATATGCTTTGGCTATAGATCCACTATGTACGTTATGTTATTTATGAGGCTTAATGTATTTTTTGCTCTAAGCATCACGAATGGATTCCAATCTAATTATGGAGAGGAAAATTAGGTTTTATCAAGAATATCCTTAAGTACTTGAGAAAGACTAAGGACTTATTCTTGGTATATGGAGGAAAGAGATCTATAGGTGAGTGAGTATATTGATGCTAGCTTTCAAACTAATAAAGAGGACTATAAATCTCAATCCATATATGTGTACATTATGTGAGGAAGAGCGATTTTTTGGAAGAGTTCCAAATAGGATACGACTACAGATTCTGCCACCAAGGCCAGGTACATAGGAACTTCTAATGCAGCTAAAAAAGTTGTTTAGATAGAAAAGTTCATTTTTGAACTAGGAAAGGTTTTATGCATTGCTGATCCAATACCTTTGTATTATGATAACAATGGGGCTATTACATAAGCTCACAAAACACATTCTCATCAGTGATCTAAACATGTTGTTCACCACTACTATCTAATTAGGGAGATCATCGGTAGATAAAAAGTGAAGATTCCCTATAGATCAGAACAAAGTTAATCCTTTCACAAAGGCACTATCACAATGGATGTTTGATTAACATGTAAATTCCATAGGCATTAAGTACATGGGTGATTGGCTCTAGTGTAAGTGGGAGATTGTTAGTTCTATGCCCTAGAGCTTAAGTAATGTAGTTATATTCATGTATTTAAACCTTGTAATTTAATATACTAAGGCATTATTGTATTTTTATATATTACTTATAAGTGTTTGCAATGTCTTAAACCATGATATCAAGTCCCTAGTATAAAATCACAAAGTAGAGAAAATCAAGAAGTGTTCATGATGTGAGAGTCTTATTACTTGGAAATGTGATAACACCAAAATATCCCTGATCATGGTATTAATAAGGTAGGACATTATTGATACGGATAGATCAACACATGTTATACTTCTTAATTAGATCAAGTAGAAGTTCCCACAAGTTGTAAGCATAGAGATGCTTAGAGTTAACATGTTGATGCTTACTTAGGAAGTAAATATATTAGAGACCTACCATAAGATCTTCACATGGATACTAAATCAATGTTAGTAAAAGTATCTTATGATATCAGTGGTATAAGTATCCTTAAACTTGAGATGACTAACTATCTTAAATATAGAGTGACATACATTGACTCCAAAGCTTTTACTTTAAACAAGAAGTATACATAACGAGGTGTTTAGTTATGGCATGACATATTTGAAGATAGGGTAGTAATCAACAAAAGATTCACCATCATAGATTATGTTGGGGAGTTTATCCCATAGTTCTAATGAGTATACATAATTGTTTCGATATTGTCTATGAAAATTCCTTTTAATCTCTTAGAACTAACCATTATTCATAATTTTCCTTATGCCATCATAGTGTGTTCCCCTATAAAAATAGCTTCAAGCAAGGATGAAGCCATTTCCTTAATTTCTCTTTCTTTTTATATGCTTCCAAAAAATGAAAGAAGAGTGGCCACCCCTTTTTTATTTAGTGCTCTAAAATGAGAGTAACTATAGTCCTTTTAAGTGTACTATAAGCTTTAACATTATTACCCTACAAATCCTTATGTACTTTTACTAATTTCAACTCAAATTTATTTAGTTTCCTTGACATAAATTTGTGTTCTTTAGTTTATCTAACTCTCATAATTAGTCTTTTATAGATCTCTATGATAAATTTAGATCCCTTCCTCTCTATAATATATATTTATATATAGTGTCACTTAACCCTTTTCTTTAACTGATTAGGTTTTGATATGCAACTATCTAAAATCCTTCAAGTCTAATTAGATTTATGGTTTAGTCCTATATATCCTTACTATTTACCTTTGAGTCTTGTTAAAGTGATCTCATCTATAGATCTAGAAAAGCATTATCCATGTCCTCAAGTTTACTAAATTTGGCCTAAAAAGTCACTATTCATGACTCATAATTTTTGGGTCATTACATTAATAGAGGAGTAAAAGAAATGTAAGAAAGATATAAAGACTCAAAAATTTACCATATTATCCTTTAAATCATTAATGTAGGTCCTATAGGAGTTAACCTTGCACTTTCATCTAGTAAGAGAAGAGTTCCATCTCAAGAGCTTTTAGGAACTTATTCTCTGTAATAAACATAGAAGTAGGGCAAGAAATAATACCTTTCTCATTTCCCTAAACTTTTTGTTAAAAAAAAAGAAGAAAAGGAAGAGGA
This sequence comes from Hura crepitans, assembly GCA_948208565.1. NCBI lineage: Eukaryota > Viridiplantae > Streptophyta > Magnoliopsida > Malpighiales > Euphorbiaceae > Hura > Hura crepitans. The sequence goes on from CANXYI012002106.1 coordinate 13,959, forward strand.
AAAAGAGGAAGAATTAAGAAAACAAAAGCATAAAGAAAGAAAGATAAAGATTCATACCTCAATAACCATGCAAATCCTTTCTATGTCTTAATAATACCAATGTAGCTCTTATCTAGGCCTATGTATAGCATGCCTAAGGTTAGAGATCCCTAATCCTAAGCAAAAATAGCATATAAGTCCCTCAGAGTCAATAAAAATGGAATCTCAATGGTACTCTTAGTATTAGCAAACAATCTACAGTCAAAAAGTACCAAATTGAACCCTCTCATGATATAATCAATTTGGACCTCTAAAAGTGGATCAACAAGAGTAGCACTAGTCCAATGCTTAAGTGCAAAAGAATAGTAAAACCTATTATACCCTTCACCTTCGATAGCAGTCTAAGCAAGGAAGTGATGTGTTGCCACTATATGTTGAGATAGAATAAGCAATCATCAAAAACAATCTTTTAACCACTAAATGTGATGCCTATGATCACAACAAAGTCAACAAGACTGATGGGAATATGTGGGAAGTATAAAGCCATCTCTCCACTAATGCCCAGTATATGTACAAATTCCCTTTCCTAGTAGCATGGGAAAAAGTAGGAAATAAGAAAAAGAAAATGGTGGTGTGAAATAAATCCTTCACTGATTGAGGAAGTATCTAGAAGAAAGAAGACATGCTAAAGACTCCCAACCTTTTTATAATTATCAAAACCCTATAAAGATAATAGTAAACAAAGAAAATAGGCTAAAGAATAAAAACAAAGGAATTCTAACATCTATCGTGCAGCAAGTATTGAATTACTGCACTACAGAAGAAAGCTTTGTTCAAAGATCACATAAAAATTGCGTGATGATTTCTTAGAAAACAACCATGCAATGCTATGAATAATTACCTAACTCTTTTGAACATCTACACAGTTGTTTGTTATGGGTAAAATGATAAAAAATTGCAACCTTCATGTTCTTGAGTACAAATTCAAAGCCAAATGGATCCAACGGGTTTCGATATTCAATTATGAGGTAAATTCTAGTGATTCTAGCCTATGTACAAGGTTATCATTGAAATTAAATGCCAAAAGGGGAGCAAACAAATAAATTTAACTTATGCATTCCAAGGTTGAAGAAGATGTGTGTAAGGGCAAATCCCATTGAATATCTACCTTGTCTTCAAACAAATGGGTTCTCCTAAAAGGCTTTGCTTGGGCTAAAGGATTTTGAAAGTCAAAACTAGATTGATTTGGTGTATGCACCATTAAAAAGAAAAAAGGAAGGAAAGGAAAGGAAAGTAAAGTAAAGAAATGATGGAAATGATAAAATGAATATGAAATTGAAATTTCACCTTTATATATTGCGAAACTCAAAATTATCAAAATGGACATACAAGCCCAGAACAGAGTCAATAGTAATATTTTGTAGTAAATTTTTAATGATTTAGTCCTAACTAAAAGAATTCTAACAAGAATTCAAAATTACTAAAATGCCTTCCATTTCCAAAAATTAGTTCAAGCAACACATCTAACAACTAAGCAAAAATCTTAAACATAAAACTCAGTCAAGGTCACAATCACAATCTTTGATATAAATATAGTTACAATCACAATGTTATATATAAAATGCAATCATGATCATGATTTTAGATGCCAATTTTCAAAACGTGGGACAATTTGTCAAATTTTCCAATTTTCGAAACATAAAAAAAAATTTCAATTTTTTTATTTTTAAAGACATAGGACAAAATGTCAAATTTTAAAATTTGTGAGGCATAGGACTAAGCATCAAGATTACAGGTAAGCACAAAGTAAGTATTTCTTATCTCAAATCACATGCATTGTATCAAAAACCTTTAATAAAATCTGCATCACATGAGCATTTTCACAAATTTCATTAAAGGAAAGGCCATTGTAAGCATTAGCTTTTAATGTCCCTTATTTTTCATAAGTGCCCAATGATGATAACTAGAGGTATAACTCATGTTAGTTGTATGCCCTAGAGCTCATGTAATAGGGTTATATTCATGTATTTAAACCTTATGATTTAATATAGTCAGGTATTTCTCTTTCTATCATGGTACTTCTATATTTTACTTAAAATTTTCTACAATATGTTAAACCATGCTATATGCCCCTGGTATAAAATCATAGTGTAGTGGAAATCATGAAGTATTCATGATGTGAGATTCTTATTGAATGTAAATGTGATAATACCTAAACATCCCTAATCATACTATTAATAAGATGGGACAATGTTAATGCGGATAGATCAACACATGTTTTACTTCTTAATTGGATCAAGGAGTGGTTCTCACAAGCTATAAGCATAGAGATGCTTAGATTTAAGATGTGAATGCCTACTTGGGAAGTAAGTACATCAAAGACCTAGCATGAGATCTTCACATGGATACTTAATTAATGTCAATTAAAGTATCTCATCATATCAATGGTGCAAGTATCTTTAGACTTGAGATCCTAACTATTTTAAATATGGAGTGACATACTTTGACTCGAAAACTTTTACTTCGAATAAGAATTATACATAGTGAGGTGTTTAGGTATGGCATGACATATTTAAATAAAGGTGAAATTTACCACCCCAAATTATATTAGAGAGTTTATCTCATGGCTCTAATGAGTAATCTTTATTCAGGAATCTTTAGCCAAAATAAGATTGCATGTATGAATGGGATTCACAAATGACATTTTTTGAATAAAGGTGAAATTATTATAACAATATGTCTAGGGCTTAATTAGACATACTTAGTTTAGTTTTGAGTTGACATAAGTTTGTATTCTAAACTAAATAGGATAAAAGTTGGTGAAAGGAGTTTACTGCATTATAGCCACATATGAAAGGATTTAGTCAAATCACTTTAATTTTTGACACTTAGGTAGTCATAATGCATGGCTGGATTCCACTCTTGACTTGTACATGAGTGATATATCAATTGGAGAATTGATATTGATTCAATAAGATTGAGTTTATAGAGTCCCATTTAGACTAGGACTCTATTTCATTGTATGTTGCCAAGTTGCCTTAGAAACTCATAAGGTCACACACTTAAAGAAGAAAAAGAAGATTCAACATGATTAAATGTCATAATGATATGAGATATCATTGGAAGATGAAATAAGAATAAGAAACAAGCAATTGGGTGTAAGGCCCACTTGCTAATATGTAATCAAGAAATTAGGGTTTCTAGATTCAGGCCTTATTGAGTCTAATATATGCCTATTCTCATGTTTAATTTATTTTAAGCTTTTAAAGAGTTAAAAGGGCCTTAAATCAAACCTATTATTAATCTAGAATAAGGCCTAGCTAAGCTATATAGGATTAATGAAAGTAGGGTCTCCCTAAGCCTTATGTGCAAAAGCTTAAAACTAGGCTCAATTTCTAGATTTGTTTTTGGGGATTTTAGGTTAGCTTTTAACTATCAA
>CANXYI012002129.1:0-11402 GCA_948208565.1 Hura crepitans
AATACATGTTTCTAAAAATAAGATTTGTTTCATTAAGCATGTACATGAGATTAGATTCTGGTTGTGTATGTATCCTATATTCGGGTCTAGCAATTGGATCGAGTAAAGGGTGTCACACATTTAATCTCAATTTAGGTAACAATTGAATTATTACACTTCATATATATATATATATATATATATATATATAAACAAATATATATATGTGTGTGTGTGTGTGTGTGTGTGTGTGTCTATATGTGTGTGTGTGTGTGTGTGTGTGTGTATATATATATATATATATATATATATATATATATGTACATATATATATGTATATATGTATGTATGTACGTACATATGCATATAGATATCTATCTATCTATCTATCTTTATATGTGTGTGTGTGTGTGTTAGTAATTATAATGGTATAATCAATTTAAATAATCAACATATATACATTCGATGTATGGTACTTACTAATGCATGCGATGAAATGGTGATCGAAATGTAAAGATACGAAAATGATAATGCCTACAATAAGATTTTGTTACGAAAATGAAATGTGATGTTAACAAGGCATTGTCAATGTACACACGCGCGCGCGCACACATACACCCACACACACACACACACACACACACATATATATATATATATTTGAATGAAACATGGAAGTATGACTACAATAAAAATTTTAAAGTGAATGATCATAATGACATTATAATGGCCTATATATGCTAGACGGATTCGCTGGATAAGTTAACCGGTCAACTTGGGGACAACTTACCCACTTCTTGCTATAGTGTTAAGACCTTTATGGTCAGGAGTCCTATGTGGTAAGGACTTGAGACCTATGTGGTCGAGAAACCTTCATGGTTAAGATTAAGACCTTTAGGTCAGTATTTATTTAATTGTATTAGAGCTCCATAAATTGATATTTGGTTACCCAGCTAGTGCAGTAGCATAGAGGTCCTAAATATGGACCACTACAGAATTGGCCCTAATATCTAGCATTTGGATACTTGTCTCCTAAATATGGGCTAAAACATGAATGGCATGATCATAATGTAAAGGTATAAATTTGGTCAACAACATAGGCAATAATTGGACATAAATGGCATAACCTTGTTGGACTAAAGAACATATAGGCTAAAAAAGGTAAATAGACATATAAGGAAAAATCAACTGGACACTTATGATTAGTATTGAATTAATAATTGGACTAAACTAACTGGAAATGACATAGGTAATTAGGTACACTTAAAGGTTTACATGCATAACGTCATAATACATGAATTAGTATATGCATGTTTTATCGAAAACACCACTAAGCATAATGCTTAGAGCATCATGTTTTCTCAATGCGTAGGTCATAGATAGCTTCAGCATTGGCCTCAAAGTAGTAATGTGGTGTACCCAAACAACCTTAGCTTGGTATAATATGTTTTCCTTTTATGTGATGTATGTAGTTGGTGACACTCATATGGGTAGCTATTGGGAGTGGGTCTAGTACACTTATATGTACATGTAGCTTATCTTAGTACTGTATGTATGCAAATCAACAGACAATCTCAGTAGTGTATTATTACCATATAATGTGTATGTTATTATAGAATGATGATGTGATTGTGATAGTTGTTGGAATTGAGGTGTGACTGATAATATAATGTGTTGATTAATGATTTTGGTGGGTCAAAAGGTCCTAGTAGGTTGTGATTGAGTTTAAAAACTATATAAAAGTGTTATTTTCACAAGTTTATTTCGTGATAGATCACCGGACAACCATTATGCTTCTAGATTTTTATCAATGGTAATAATAGAGTCTTATATATGTATTAACATAACATTGGTGTCAAAGCTACACATAGGCCCCTAATGCTCATGATATGGACATATAATAGGAACAGGTTAATGTGTCATCTCTTATTCGGACTGAAAATAGTTCTTATAAGAGGTGTCATAATGTGCCATCACTCATTCATATCCAGCTACCGAATCAAGTGAGGGTGTCACATTAAATGTTAGGAACTATAAATATATGGTTCATACTTCTATCCCTACCTCATCACTCATTTTTTAACTCTATTAGCCATACTCTTGAATTTAAGCTCAATATACCTTTCATTCAAAATTTAAGCAATAAATACATATCATACACATATCTAGTTACAACACTAATTTCGTAAGAAGATTTAATCCAACTACTCATGAAGATTTACTCAAAAATACCATTCATTTCCATACATTACTTTTACATGCATGAATTTCTATAAAAATTACATTTTGTACTCACATTCATACCAATTTACAATTCCACCATTTATACCTAAATGAGCATAAAATTCAGCCATAAGATCAATTTTCATATTAAACCTCACTTTGATAATTGCATCTTAGCAACTTCATTTATTCAAATATGATTTCCTAATTAAAAAGCTAATCACATTTAAAATTTTCTCTAAGTAAATATGTACAATTCCATAATACATGCAACCAAACTTTGGAACCCTTCTCTTGAGGCCAATTTAGACTATAATCCTTCCAATTGCATTTTTATATCATCCATACATCTTCAACTAGCTTTAATAGGCAACATTCTTCAATAGAAATTTCATAAAAATCTAATACCATTATATAACTTTAAATTGAATTCATATTAATGCAATTAGGTCATAACAACGAATAAAAATTATTTAAACTTAAAAACAATGACTTTTTACCTATATGGTCGCTATTTGCATAAGAGGAAAAGCTCTCTTTCCTTGCCTTAAAGCTTAAAAACCCAAAATTTACTTTGAGAATTATTGATTGGAGGTCTTAAAAAATTTGTTAGAAGTGAAGAAGTAAGATTAAGTGGAGAGTAACAACAAAAAGAGGAGAAAATTTCTCCCAAGTTTACCGTTGGGTTTTTAGAAGAAAAGAGGGAGAAGGAAGATGGTGAATAAAGTCTTTGACCCATTCTTAAGTTGACTTTTATATGAGGAAATTGAGTGATATAGATTAATCCACTTAAACTTGAACAATGGCCACAATTAAATCCCCTTTTTTATGATTTTTATCTCTTTTTCTTTTACATATTTAATAGTGAAATTCAAACTACTTTTTAATCATAATAAATCTCTGATATTTTATCAAATATGAAAAAATTAAATTCTTGAGTCAATCATAATAAAATTGTTGAAAAACGACATTTTGTTGAACGATTATTATTCACTTCATTTAGCTTTTGATTCTTATTCTCATAGAAATTCAATTTCCCATAACTAATCTTTATCCCATATTTATTAACACCCAGAAACTCTATTAATCACATCAAATGTTAGCTATTAAGTCAACTTGATTGAAATTGCTACAACATGGGCAATATCTTTTTGCTAAAATATTATTCACCATTACATTTGTTATTCACTTTTAACTATCCAAATGACATTATTTTCATGCCAAATTTTACCCATAACATGTACATATGTGATACCATTCATCAATTGAAAAAGTACTATTCCTATCTAGGAGTTACTATTCATAGCCCAAGATGCACTATTCACTGCTCGAGATTTTTAGGTCGTTACAAGTACATAAGAATAATAGGATCCATTATCATCATCATATTAACACACCATGCTCTGACAAGCAATCACAGTCAAAACATATGAAAGAAGTTAGAAAATTCATATAATCAAACAAACAAAATCATTCAATCAAGTGAATACTTATATATCAATTCAGAGGTCAAAAGATGATTTTTTTTCTTATTCCTTTATTTAGACCCATAGGTTCTTATATAGAACTAAGGTAAATAGTTTTAGTAGTCTCCTAATTTAGAAAGACTCCTTATTTGGGAAGATTCCTAATATAGCTACCTATTATAGGATAACATCTAAGAATAATCCCTTAATTATAGAATTATCTACACTCCCCCTCATGTTGGTGCAAAGATGTCTAACATGCCTAACTTGCCAATTTTCTCTTCAAATGGTTGTCTTAACAGCCCTTTTATGAAGATATCTATTCTTTGTTCTTTAGTAAGAACAAATAGAATCCATATTCTTCCATCTTCCATTTTTGCCTTGATAAAGTGCTTATCAACCTCTATATGCTTTGTCCTTTTGTGAAGTACTAGATTATGCGCAATATTAATTACAGCTTTGTTATCACAATACAACTTCATCGGAGCCTCCAAGTTTAATTCAAACATAACTCTTCTAAGCCACAAGACTTCACACACTCCTTGAGCCATAGCCTTGTACTTAGCTTCTGCACCACTCCGAGCCTCTACATTTTTCTTTTTACTTTTCTATGTCACCATATTCCCATATAGATAGGTGCAATAGCCTGATGTTGATCTCGTATCAGTGATTGAGCCAGCATAGTCTGCATCTGCATAAATTCTATGCTTTTTTCTTCCTTTTTCTCAAAAAATAATCCCTTACCTAGACATTCCTTTAGATATTTCAAAATTCTAAAAATAGCCTCTGAGTGTTCTTCATATGCTAAGTGCATAAATTGGCTTACCAAGCTCACTGCAAATGCTATACTGAGCCTAGTGTAAGATAGGTAAATCAACTTCCCAACAAGCCTCTAGTACCTCTCCTTGTCTACTAGAACACCATTTTCGAGCTATCCAAGCTTCTTTCTTAGTTCCACTATAGTATCATAGGGCTGACATCCACTTAAACTTGTCTCTTTTAATAAATCCAAAGTGTATTTTCTTTGAGTAACCACAATTCCCTTCTTGGATCGAGCTACTTCCATACCAAGAAAATATCTAAGCTACCCCAAGTTTTTTACTTCAAATTCTTTGCCGAGCTATTTTTACAATTTCTCTATCTCCATAAGATCACTCCCAGTAATTATGATATCATCAACATACACTAATAGGACAATAATTTTACCTCTTATAGTCCTTTTAGTAAATATGGTATGGTCTGATTGGCTATGAGAATACCCCTAGTTTGTTACAAACTTGGTAAATCTATCAAACCAAGCTTTTGGGGACTATTTTAGTCTATACAAAGTCCTTCTAAGTTTTCACACCTTACCCCTAAAGCTTCCTTTGAACCCAGGAGGTGGCTCCATATACACTTCCTTTACCAAATCACCATTCAAGAAAGCATTTTTTACATCTAATTGGACTAGAGACTAGTCTAAGCATGCAACCACTGATAATAGGACCCGGACAGTGTTTAATTTTGCCACTGGAGAGAATGTCTTAGTATAGTGCACCCTAAATGTTTGAGTGAAACCCTTCACCACCAACTAAGCTTTAAATCTTTTTATGAAACCATTTGTATCGTATTTAATGGTAAATATCCACTGGCATCTAACCAATTTTTTTCCATGTGGTAGGTCTATTTTCTCCTATGTGCCATTCTTTTCCAGGGCCTTTAATTCTTCCAAAATAGCCTCCCTTCACTTAGGAACAACTAGAGCATCGTATACATTATTTGGAATTTTTGCACTGGTTAGTGTGGAAATAAAGGTAGAAAAAGTTAGAGACAAGATTGCATTAGAAACAAAGTTAGAGGTAGGGTATTATATGCATGATCTTTTCCCTTTCCTCATTGCAATAGGAAGAAAGATATCATCAGGGAGATCATTTGAGTTACCTGGTTAGGTATTAGCAACTTTAGTCTCAGATTGTGAGATATTAGGACTCAGATCTGAAGATGATAATTAGGCTATATCTAAGATTACTTTCTTTACTCCCCTACTATACATTGTTACTTAGAATGTTTTCTACTCTTCATTTCCTGCTTTTTTCTCAATATTTTCTTCCTCCTAGTTTTCTTTTTGCTCCCCCTATCAAGTATGCTTCTCTATTACTGGTCCTTCTAGATTCAACATATTAGTTTTTTTTCCACTAGAACTCTCATCTTCCTCACAGAAATACTCCCCCTAAAGATAAGTGCAGCTGTCATAATGTTTTCCTTCAAAAAATGTAACATCCATAGAGGTAAAAAAATTTTTAAATGTTGGATAAAAGCACTTATATCCCTTTTAAGTTCTAGAGTATCCAAAAAAGATGCATTTGATGGCTTTAGGATCTAGTTTAGATTTCTTGGGATTATGGTTGTAGACAAACACAGTACTACCAAATATTTTTAAGGGAATAGATGGGTTAGGTCTTGTATTAGGAAAGAAGGAACAGAAGGTTTGTAATGGGGTTTGGAATTTTAAGGTTTTAGAGGGAAGCCTATTTATCAAAAAACTAGCAGTGAGAACTGCTTCCCCCTATAGGTATTTTGGGACATTTTTTTGAAAGCTAATTGCTCTAGCCACCTCTAAAAGGTGCCTATTTTTTCGCTCGAAAATCCCATTATGTTATTGGGTATAATTGTAGGAGGTCTAGTGGATAATTCCTTTGCTATCTAGGAAGTTTGTTAATGCCAAGTTCACATACTCCTTCCCATTATCACTTTTTAACATTTTAATCTCCTTTTGAAATTGATTTTTAACCACGTTATAGAAGGACACAAAGGTGCAACAAACATTAGATTTATCTCCCAAAAGGAACACCCTATATCCTAGAACAATCATCAATAAAGGTGAGGAACCACCACTTTCCACTAGGTGTTTGAATTCTAAAGGGACCCTATAAATCACTGTGAATTAACATAAATGGCTTTGGACATCAACTATTTTGAATAGGATAATAACTCCTATGAATTTTAGCTAATTCACAATATTCACATTGAAAACTACCACTTTTATTGATAGATAAATGAGGTAACAAAGACTTCAAGGATTGTAAACTAGGATGGCCTAACCTATAATGCCATAACATTATTTCTTCCTTATTGTTAATAGTAATGTGATAGCACCCTCCTTTATGTTTCTTGCCTTGTTCTTCCAAGATATATAGGTCTCTAGTAACTTTAACAACCCCAATCATCCTCCCCAATTTTAAATCCTAAAACATACAATGAGTATACCAAAAATTAGCTTTCAATTCATATCTTTGGTTAGCTTGCTAACAGAAACCATGTTATAGGAAAGATTAGGAATGTGAAGAACATTTTTTAGTGTTAAAGTATCTAAAATAAGGACTATTCCTTTCCCTGCAACGGAGGCAAGGGAACCATTTGCAATTCTAATTTTCTAGTTCCCTGTACAAGGTAAATAAGAAGAGAAAATTTTAAAGCTACCATTCATGTGATCTGTGGCTCCAGAGTCAACTATCTAAGAGTATAAGTGTATAAAACAAACAAAGGCCTTTGGAAGGATTATACCTGACTAAACTAAAGAACAAAAGGGTTTTAGGGTATTCTTAGCTGGAAGGAATATGTACAGATGATCAAGTTGTTCCCTTGTGGAAGAAAAGGTCCTGGATGAGCTGGAGGTATCCTGGTCATGACTGGACTAGTTCTTAGTTGGCAAAGCTTTCCTATCTCCTACTCCATTGGCCTATTTTTTCTTTTAGTTGGCTGGTTTGCCATGTATCTTCCAATAGGTATCTTTTGTATGCCATGGCTTTTTGCAAAAATCACACTAAGTTTTCTGCTTGTTTTTACCTTTCTCACCCTCACTATCACCATTCCTTAAAACAAATGTAGAGCACTCATTCTAAACGTCCAGGGTGCCATTTTTTCCCAAAATTGTACTCTTTTGAGCTTCCTCTCTCTTAACTACAAAGAAGACTTCTCTTATTAAGGGTAATGGCCTACGTCCCAAAAGACATCCCTTAACTTCATCTAATTCTACCTTTAAGCCAACAAGAAATACTAATACTCATCCCTTGTTAACTTTCTCTCTATATTGGGCTGTATTTTTTGGATCTTTCCACTTTGTTTCCTTAAAAAGATCCAACTCCTGCCATATTATAGCCATTTCATTATAATATGCAATCACATTTTGCTTACCCTACTACATCTTCCATATTTTTGAATTGAGTTCAAATAGCTGAGCATAGTTTTCCAGGTCTGAGTATGTCTCTTTGATAGCTTACCACACATCTTAGGCTATTGGAAGAAAAATAAAGGGTTTTCTAACCCTTAGTTCCATTGAATTGATGAGCTAGGCCATAACCATGGCATTTCCAAGCACCACTGGTCAAAATTAAAGACTTCTAACTTTGGAGTTTTGACTGCTCCTATTATGTACCCTAATTTTCCTTTTCCATTAATCACGAGATGGGTTCATTGGGACCATTCTAGGTAGTTTCTTCCATTCAGCTTCTAGATTGAAATTTGTAGGGAATTTTCTAGTTGTATGTTAATTGAATCAGATTGATTTCCTAATCCAGAGGAAAGGGTTATGTTACTAGTGGTCTCGAGGGATAAAGAGCGAGATCCCACCATTGCAGCTTTGTAGTTCATGGAAAAGCATGAGGCTCTAATACCATGTATTAATCCAGATGTCAAAAGAAGATTTTGTTTTCTCATTCCCTTATTTTAGACCCGTAGGTTCTTATATAGAACTAAGGTACATAGTTTTGATAGTCTCCTAATTTAGGAAGACTCCTTATTTGAGAAGATTCCTAATATAGCTACCTATTATAAAATAACATCTAAGAATAATCCCTCAATTATGAAACTATCTACAGCTTATAATAACAAAACAAAATGTCTTTAAAATGTGATATTTATAGAAACAAAGAAAAGATTCATATGATCGAATGCAATAAGGGAAATTAGAAAACTTTACAAAAAAAGAGAGTAAAGGAACATTTTTATTTCTTACTTGAGATGTTCATCCATTCGGACAAAAGATCATCCGAATCGATTAACACATCTCAAAATATCATACACAATAACAAAAATTTTTTAAGGGTTTAAAAATAGGATATTGATTTAGGAAGATCCTACATCTGATTGAATATCCAATTCATCCAATTAGATTTAGCCTTTATCCACCAAAAAGTCAAAACTTGCAAATAAAAATGTAAACTTTATTTTTGAAAAATTATTCATCCCATCGGATGAACATAGTCATCCATTAGGATGAATAAAGGCCTCCTTCCTAGGCTAGAAATCCCAACTTTGACTTTATTTTGAAGTTTTAGGAGATCTAAACTAGCCTAAGTTGATCCCTAGCCCTTATTCAATGCCTATAAAGTGTAAAAAATCAAAGAAACACAAAAAGGAAGATCAAAAGTAGAAGAAGATTAAAATAAAGAAAAGATACACACAAATGAAAAAAGAATAATACACATAATTCAAAAAAAAAAGTTTCGTAAGAATGAATCCTCATGATTTACCTAGATATCTAAATTCTCTTAGTTTCTATGGGTAGGAATTTCGATACATCAGGAAATGACATGTGTCTTAGATATTAAGTCTAATCAGATGAAAGGTCATCCAATCGAATGTGTGGGATCATCTGGTCATATGAGAAGGGTAAAGTTGACATCCTCTAATCGTTTAAACCCAACTCCCATTTTTAGAGTTCAAGGTGACCAATATTCTTGATGGTTTCATTATTAGATTTCTTTCTAAACAAGAGACCTTATAATACAATATCTATAGGTGTTATGGGTTTCTATAAATTTTAATTTAGACTAAAGTTTTCAATTATTCCTTAAATTTCTTGAAAATTTCAACGTTACCAATTAAATTTTAGTTGCCTAAATATTACAAAATTGGATCAATTTTATTGTCAACCTAATGAAAAATCCCATGTTAGCAAATGACCACCAATTTTAGACATATGGCATATGATAAAAAGAGAAAAATAACCACATGGCAATGCTAAAGTGGCTTGCAAAATTGGTTAAGATCTAAATTTGCTCTTAGAAATTTACAAAAATAGCCAAGTTTACATATTTCAAATTTTTTTAGGATAATTCTATTCCTTCTCCTTGTAAAATTAAGTCTATAATACTCCAATTAATAAACAGTTCACATTATTAAATAAAAGTATTGAGTTTTACACAAATGATAAAAAGAAAAAAAATAGAGCAATAAAACAAAATTATTCACGACTACAAAAAAGATTAAATTTACGTTTTGTATTGAAATTTTATTGCAATTTAAATTATCTCTTTCACGTCTAAATATAATAAATGAGAAAAGTATGCATAGCTCAAAATTAATTGTAAGAGAAAAATTATGGCTTAGTATCCTAAATCTATAATGTTCAAAATCAAAGTCTTATTTTATTATTGAGAATTGCAATTTAATTAATTTGGAATTATACATTTCCTTCTACTCAATACTTTTTAAGAGTAAAATTAATGAAAGTGATAGTAGAACAAAAGTTGACTGTAGTATGACATAATAATTATTGCTTGAAAAGTTAATTTCTTGTGGTTTTAGATAATTTTGTTAGTCTCTTTGTCTTTTTCTTTTTTGTTATTTATGCAAAATTTAACATATCTATTTATTAATGTGAATCATCTATTAAATTAGAGCAATATTGATTCGATTTTAAAAATTGAAAGGATGGAATTATTTAAAAATTCATAGGAGGTAAAATCAACTAATTTGATAAATTTTATGGATAAATTTATACTTTAATTTTTGCCAACCCACAACAGCATGTGTAGATCATTTTTATTTTTTTAATATTCCACCAGTCTAAAAATTGACATTTATATGTTAATTGGACTTTATATTAAGTTAAAGGTAAAATTTATTCAATTTCATATTATAAAAGATAACATTGAGCCAACTAAAATTTAAGAGGTAATATTAATTTGCTTCTGAAAAAAAGGTAATATTAAATTTATATGCAATTTTATAATATACAGGGTAACATTGAGCCAACTGAAATTTAAGAGGTAGTATTAAATTTATATGTAAGTTTAAGGGTCAAATTAGGGCTTTGAGTTTTTATTTAGCTTATCATGTTTTTATTGATTACATAAGAAACAGGCTGTTCAATTATACTTTCATAAATTGGTTAATTTCAAATGTTATAATTTTAAAATTGAGATAACTATAAAAAAATTTAAAATTTTATCATTTAAAATATGATAATTAAATTCAATTAAATCACTGTGTCAATAATTCTGTTAAAACTTATAAAATTATCAACTGTTTATTAAAAAATATTTTTTTTATTTTTATTTCATATTCAATATAATTATAAATTATTAATAATTTTGCTAGTCTCTTGAATAATTGAATACAGTAAATTTCTTTAATTTTGCTATTTTGTCCAAATATATAGCTAATATCTTTAAAAAAAATTTCAAGAAATAAAATTGGCTAATATCTTTTTTATGTAAATTTTTCAATATGATATTCGTAATATCTAATTTTATATTATTAATTATGATTTATTATAATATAATAAATGACTACTCTAGATAAACTCTATCTGCTATAGATAGATAAATTCTATCCAATGTAAATGGATTCTATCTTTAGTATTCTTATCATATTCAACCCTATCTGATAAGCTTCTTTTTGCCTATAAATACCTTCTCTTATATCATTCAGAATATATACTAATATAGAGAATAATTAATCTTTACTATA
>CANXYI012002223.1:0-14250 GCA_948208565.1 Hura crepitans
TATAAAATAGTGCTAATTAAATTAAAGGAATTGAAGATCTAGTTACAAAGGTTGCCAGCTAAAGGCTATATACACCTTAATGTTACATTATTGGGTGCATCTATACTCTTCGTGAAGAAGAAGGATGGATCAATATGATTATACATAGACTATCAACATTAGAACAAGTTAACTATGAAGAATAAGTACCCTCTCCTTATGAGTGATAACCTATTTATTATCAGTAAAAGGTGAATGATGTGGATGTGTATAAAATAGTCTTCAGAATAAGATATGGGCACTATGAGTTTTGTATGATACCTTTCGGATTAACAAATATACTAGTGGCATTTATGGACCCTATGAACCAAGTCTTTCATCCTTATTTGGACTGATTTGTAGTTGTTTTCATAGATGACATTTTGGTATACTCTAAGAATAAGGGGGAACATAATGAACATTTGAGGCTGGTACTACAAAAGCTAAGGGAGAAAATAGCTATATGCTAAGCTTAGCAAGTGCAATTTTTGGCTTGATGAAGTGGCATTTCTAGGCCATGTTATTTCTATTGATAGAGTAAAAGTTGATCCTAAAAAGCTTAAAGCCATAATTGAGTGGAAATGGCCTAAGAATACAACTAAGGTAAGAAGATTCTTAGGATTGGCAAGATACTACAAATGATTTGTGAAGCGGTTTTCCATTTTAACCTATCTATTAACCAAATTGTTGCAAAATATTGAAGAGTTTATGTAGAATGATAAGTGTCAAGTAAGCTTTGAGAAGCTCAAACCATGTTGACTAAAGCTTATATGCTTACACAACTAGTTTAAGGAATAAAAATTATGTGATGTACTACAATACATCTCATAGTGGTTTGGGCTATGTATTATTGCAAGAGGATAAAGTAGTGGCTTATGCTTCAAGGAAAATTAAGCCTTATGAGAAGAACTACCCTACTCACAATTTAGAACTTGTAGCTATTATTTTTGCCTTAAAGATTTAGAGGCATATCTATATGTTGCGAGATGTTTTATCTACAAAGACCATAAGAGTCTCAGGTATAGTTCCACTTAGAAAGAGCTTAATTTGAGATGGAGATGGATCGAACATCTCAAGGACTATGATGGTCTCATTAACTACTATGTAGGCAAAGTGAATATGGTAGCTAATGCCTTGAGTAGAAGTCAATAGCTGGTATAATTTCTATAAGAAAATTCTTTTATGATGAGTTATGAGTAGAGTTCACATATAAGGAAATTTTGTGTGTTCTTTCATGTGTAGCCTTAAGGATTATGAATGTTCACCTAAAGCTACCACATGATAGAGCCATTATAGCTTAGATAAGGGTGAGACCTAGCTTGATTCAACAAGTGAAAAAACCTCAAGAGAGCAATGAAAAGTTGAAAGCTATTGTAAGATAAATCTAAGAAGGGAATCCTACTGAATATGAGTTAAAGGATGGACAAGTATACTACTTTAACTATATGTACCCAATGATAGTGAGTTTAATGGATTGATTCTAGATAAGGCACATAATTGTTCTCATGCCATTTATTTGGATAACACCAAAATGTGTCAGGGCTTGAAAACCTATTATTGGAAATTTGGCATGAAGAGAGATATAGCCAAATATGTGACGAGGTGCTTGAACTATCAATAAGTGAAAGTTAAGCATAAAGTTCCATCAAGGTTGTTACAACCTTTGGCAATTTTTAAATAGAAGTGGAACAAGACAATAATGGACTTTGACATTGGCCTGCCTTTGCCAGTGAAAAAACATGATGTTATTTAGGTGATTGTTAATAGATTGATCAAGTTAGCTCACTTTTTGCCTGTCAGAACAAACTACTCCTTAGAAAGACTAACTAAGATGTATATTCACCATAGTATGTCCATATCTATAATATCTAACTAAGATTTGAGGTTCACCTCTAGATTTTAGAAGAAACTACATGAAGCCTTAGGTATAAAGTTGAATTTTAGCATGGCTTTCCAATCCATAGATAGATAGTAAGTCAAAAAAAGTCATTCAAGTGCTTAAAGATATGCTACATAAGCGTGTAATAGAATTTGAAGAGAGTTGGGATAGATATTTGCCATTAATAGAGTTTCTCTACAATAACAACCATCAGACGCATTAAAATGGCTCCGTATAAAGCTTTGTATGGTATGAATTATTGCATGCCTTTTGTGTTGGGTTGAACTAAAAGTCATGGGACTAGACTTGATCTGACTACCTGAGGAAAAGATCAAGATTATTAAGGATAATTTAAAGATTGCCTCCGACCAATAGAAATCTTATATGGACTTTAAAAGAAAGGAAATAGAGTCTGAAATAAGTGACAAAGTGTTCTTAAAAGTATCTTTATGGAAAAAAGTTCTTTATTTTCATAGGAAAGGTAAGCTTTGTCCTAGGTGTATCGACCAATATGGCATTATTGAACATGTAGGACCAATAGCTTATAGGCTAACTTTACCACCTGAGTCAAAAAAGATACACAATGTGTTCTATGTAACTATGTTAAGGAGATACTAGTCAAACTCATCTCATGTCATATCTATCAAGAAGATTGAGTTATAGCCAGATTAAACATATGAGGAGGGACCCATTTTGATTTTAGCAAGAGAAGTGAAAGAGTTGAACAAATAGATTCCTTTAGTCAAAGTTTTGACAACCCTTAACCGTTCTGATACTAGACCAACTAAGAGATGACATGTTATTACCTTATCTTCTTAAAACCCTCCTTAAAATCATTTCTTACTTTATTTGCCTTAGGGTTTCCTTTTTCATTAGTTTAGTATAGTATTAATTTTAATGAAAATTCGATAGCATAATGATTGTTCGAAGTTAAAACCAAAAATTTTAACCTATAATAAAAACACTTCTATAACATTTTCAACCTCTATTCAACATCATAAAATCCTTCTGATCCACCATAAACTCATTAACTTCACTCATGTCACAAGGCATCATTGTCCACTTATCACATGCAATTCACACACACACACAATTACATATACCTATTTTAAGGTCTCACCTCATGTAAGCACACAATTCACACACACATATATTCATCTTAGGTGTACATATAAAGGTTGCTTATACAATCCATGATTTGATTTACATCAACTTGGTTGAACCCATCACGACTTATACATGAGTGTCTTATTAGATATTATATCATATCAAAATATTCAAAAGAGACATATAGATACCTAGAGCTATATGATTGATCTACTATACTGCTCTGATGAGGCTGAGATATGAAAACTACCTACAATCTATACATTAAAAAATTAATACGCTAAGCATACACTTAGTGGTAAGTTTAATAAAATATACATTGCACATACATGTAAGGGTATCATCACATGCAAACAAGCCAAGCATATGCAATGATCAGTAAACAAAAATTAACAACCACATGTCTGATTTAAGGTTAACCCCTCATGTTGTATTACTTACTAGGTAATGTTTAATATTATTAAATTATATCTTCGATTTGAGTTTTTAATTTATTTTATTCACTGAAGGTCATTCGAGTCTAAATTCAGTTATGAATTTTTTTGGCCATACTCGAGAGATCATGTCTTGAAAATTGGATAGCAAGATCCAAAAGTGTGTGGGGACCCTTATTTTATACCTCGAAAGACATACCCATATAACAAAACATGACCCATGTATAAGGGTTCTCATCCAGAATCTTAACAGCTACTCCTATCTTAAAAGGTGTGTCGGGGTTCTCATTTTAGACTTCCATGGTTGCACTCATGATAACATAGCATGAACATGATATAACATACGTGTAGTGAGACATCTCTTATTCAATCCAATCACTAGATCTTAATAAGGAGTAGCACACAAATTGATATCCAAATAACTCTTATGGAAATCCTTTTTCAAATAAACACCTTATTATTGAGATTAAAACTTTTTTGCATGCACAGTGTTATAAAATTTCGGGTTTTCAAAAATCATTTTCCAATCTATACTATTAGGCTCCTTATGCCAAAATTTTGGTAGCATAATGGTTGTACCAAGCAATATCCCAAATGGTAACCTCTATAAAAATAGCACTTTTAAAACACTCAAACACAATACAACTTCATCTGGGTCCATCTAACCCTCAAGCTCATCTCAAAATCAATTTCAACATTTTATCATACATACTCATAAATAGGGAATTATGTAAATCATACTTTGACATTTAAACTTATATAAACATTTGATATACCATATTAAGAAGTTACAAAATACATTTATAGCACAAATTAGACCCAATCCTTCAATTACACAAGAGTTCCACTAATAATAATTACATCATATCATCATATTAAAAATAAGAAAAATTAAAAAAGAAGCTTTTCTTGATCAATCTATTAATATTAAGGCTTTGACTCTAATATGCTTTTCCTTAACCTAAGCATCACAAAATAAAATAATGCACTAAGTGAATGATTAATAGTGTATTCACTTTAGAATGTATGTATATACTCACATAAAAAGACATCAATCACACAAAATTTATCTCATATCATGATCATAATAACTCATCATATTCATATGCAAATACTTCATCATTCATCCATAACAACTTAACAAGGTACTTCATGCATGATTAATAGTACATAATTGTAACAACATGTCCTGCCTAGTTAGTAGTGTCCACTTTGGCCCGAATTGCCCAATAACCTCACAACTTTGTCCTTTGGGCAAAGGGTGCAACATGAGGACTTCCCAAGTGGTTACCCATCTTACTACTACTCTCATCCAAACATGATTAACTTTAAAGTTCTGATGGGATACTATCCCTTGACACCTAAAAGTCTACTAGCTAGGGGTATTAAGGTCCTCCTTATAAGGCCTTTACCATCATCCCTCCATTTCGATATGGAATAGGTCACCTATCCATCCTAACTGTGGCTACCCCATCTTAGGACATGAGCATCCTCACTAGTTACACTCGTACTAAGGAGGATCAGGCTCTGATACAAATTGTAATAGCTTGTCCCACCTAGTTAGTATTGCTCACTTTGGCCCGGGTTGCCTAGTTAACTTGTAACTTTGTCCCTTAAGCAAAGGGTGCAACACGAGGACATCCCAAGTGGTCACCTATCTTAGTACTACTCTCATCCAAACATGTTTAAATTCAAAAGTTCTGATGGGATCCATCCTTTAAAACCCAAAAGTGCACTAACTAAGGGTACCAAGGTCCTACTTATAAGGCCTTTACCATCTTCCCTCCATTCTGATGTGGGATAAGTCACCTATCCATCCTAAACATGACATTAAAAATTAAATTATTCATCAAATATAGTTTAATTCCTTCTTTTGTTTTAGGGTACAACTATTCCAGGTATGATAGTCATATTAAACCATTAACATGCCAGTATATTAATTATAAAAATTTTTGGCAACACAATGGCTGTCCGAGTGACATCCCAAAAATTGTTCTTCTCCTCAAAAAATAAGTTTAACTACTATATTTTCAATTCTATCAATCTTGGACCTTTCCGATCCTCTAGATATTACAATCACATAGGCCTCAGGCCTATAATATTTTAATCACAACAAATATTTAAGTCATTTAAGTATCACACAATTTAATACTTCATATTATACCAACCTGTATATTCATAATTTTATTTACTTAGTTTTATAACCCTCAGCAACTTATAAGCATATTGGACACATAATCTAGAGTATTACATGAGTGCCACTAATTACACCAAATCCATAAATCTTGCACTTTTATTGTCTCTATCGCTACACTGTATGTATTATAAGGCTTATTATTACCCCTATTTACTTGTGCACTAAAACACTAGTACACTAAGTATAAAACTCAATGATGAATTTAACCAATTAATAGTATGTCTCGCATATTACATACAAGTAGTTTAATGTATCCACATTATAAAAATTCATACCAATTAAAGTCAAATGAAGGTTAGTATTCTTTTAAAATTAATTATGTATTATTTTAATCCCTTAGTAAAATAATTCCATTCAAGTCACTACCTTAATTCCATCAAATAGTTCATATAACTATTCAATCTTTACATTAATGTAACCCAAGGACATAACCTTTAATAGAGTTATACATATTGTATACTTTCTCATAATGTGCACCCTAGACAATTACATGTATGTCTGTGTATTAATCTCAACTAATTAATTTCTTTAGCTCACCTATATCCCTATTTAATTCAATTGGGGACATTATATTCATTCAGGTTTAAGTATAATTTTCCTCAGGTCAATGAGGTCAGCTAAATCAGTGTATAATTCCCAATTATATAATTTGAGTAATTTATTCAATTAAGTAATCAATTTTAAAAAAATTAATACTTAATTTGAAATAAGCCTGACTAGATAGACAATACTAATAGACACTAGACCTAAAGGGAATAAAATAGTGTAATGATCCATATTTTAGACCCTGACCATTGTATCGGCTTAAAAATAGTCATAGCACCGAAGGTGTGAATGACATGATGTGGTCTGCCTAGTAAATTAGTATGTTTAACTAGCTAGTATAGTGGTCCTCTTAGACCTTGGTCGTTATACTAGCCCTGTTTAAAGATTAAAGATGTCATAAACTAGTCTGCTTAATAGACTAGTCTATTTGTCTAACTAGTGTAGTAGTCCTCTAGGACCTACGCCGCTACACCAGTAAAGATCAAGTGAATGTCACAGTTTGGTCTGACTATCTAACTAGTACAGTGATCTAAAATAGACCTAAGCCACTGTACTAGCCCTATCTGAAAAATAGATAGCATAGCAGCTACTAAAATCCCTAAGTTGATCAGTTAACCCATCTAGTTGGTGTCTAACTAATAGGCTATTTAATCTTAATTTATGTCCACTTTCTTTACAAATCAACTATTTATAATATTCTTAAGTAAAAAACATATAGTTACAAATTTGAACTTACAGTCAAATTTTAGCCTAGACAGTTATGAGCCCGACTGGATAGTCCCAAGTCACTTTTATAGTAATATTTTTAGGCACTATCATAACCAAAATTCAATTCATAAGATCCCTAGTTTTATTTCACCTTGAATTGCCATTTATTAATCCTTTACTATCTATTCTAATTATTGGTTCAGGTAGGGGTCATTTAAGGACAATTATAGGTCTATTACTTATTTTGCAGCAATCGTTTTAAGACTTATTTTACCTTATTTTTCAAGGTAAATTTCACCATTCATTTATCCATTCATAGTCCTATTCCACATTTGAATATCATTTACTATCCATTTTAGTTATAAGTTCTAAAAATGTATTTTTAGGATAGTTATAGGCTCGTAGCTGATATATTTCCTAACACAATTATAGGCCTGTAGCCGATATATTTTAGACATCTTTCTATGCCTTATTTCATGCTAGCAATTAGCCCTTATAGGCTCAAATACATGCCAATCTCATATTTACACTTTAAGCTTTAAAAATAACTTCAATTTCATCTTCAATTTAAGTACACAAAAGTTGACAACATAAACATCATTTGTTCAATTATAAAAGCACTTCTTTAGGCAAAATTATTCATATTCTTTCAAGATATTTCCCAAGCCTTTTTTTCATTGTACTTTATCGAGTTCATACATTATACGAAGTTTATTAGCATTATAAGTAATCATAGGCCTAAGATTAAGTCTATCTATGGTTTCAAATAACCCTTAATATAGTCTCAAATTTCATTAAAATAAATGCACTAAATGTCTTCATTATGGGTACCTTTTTATGCCATAATAGCTCACATTTTGAACTGGTTTAGCTACTTGAATTCTAATAATTTCAACTCACATTCCAACTAAATTTCACATGGATATTTCTTATCATTACATAACCTTTTTCCATGCCATTAGCATAAATATATGCACCCACATACTACATGTCATTCATCATTAAACTTGTATGTGACTACAAGTAACCACTTAAAATCCACACATCATGGCCATTGCCTCCACATATTTGGCCATGACCATGATCTACCCAAGGCATACCCCATTTCTTTAATTTATTACCTAAGCTTATATATTATTATTATTATGATTTTTTTTCATCCCATGTCAAGTTGCCCTCCTAAGTTACCACAATATTCATTTGTAATCCCTCTTTCTTTGTTATCCATCATTTGGTCATGAAACACACACACACACACACACACAGCCATAAAAACTATGAGAACCAGTCCCTAACTTCACAAATACCAACCTTACCAACTAGCACTTTAATACTCACACACATACCATGTATTTCCCTATTCACCAACTTACAAAACGAATTTTTCTACTCATACACACCAACTAATGGCATGTCACACACACACACATGTCCATAACTCACTAAGGTCCACATTATCTTCCCTCTAAAATTTAACCAAAATCTCAACACCACATAGCCCTAGAAATCCCAAAAATCTAATTCTATCACATACACAAGCTCAATCGAATTTTCCACTATATTATCACTTACATACATATAGTTTTAACATACTTATTCATAACCCAAGTCCATTTGCTTTCCACTAGATTTTTGCCTTCATTCAACACACAAGCACCATAAAAGAAAAATAAAAAGAGAGGCATGCTTCTAATTTAATTAAATTCACTAACCTCTGAAGACAACGCTAGTTAACTCCTCCTGATTTACATGAAAATTTTGGTTGCTACTCCTCACAAAACACCAAGACCACACACATACACATTATTGATTAAAAGGTCTAGTTGCCTAACATGCTTAGAAGAAAAATTCCTTTAAAATAGAAATGGTAAAAATAAGGGATTAACTCACTGTAATTTCTTAACATTATGTTGTCCATGACTCCCTTACTGATTCTTTTAATTTTTTATGTAATCTTTGAATGGCTTTTTAACTCCTCCTTCTGCCATGATAATCTTCATCCTTTCCCCACTGATTTTTAGTGATAATGTAGCTCAATGGAGAGCTGGAATAGTAAAGGAAAAAATGAATGAGAGTGAACCAATGTGTACAGCTCCCCTAAGAGAAAAGAAAGAGAAAAATTAAAATAATGGAGGGAAAATTGGTGGAACAAGTGCCCACCAAAGAGCTAGCTATATGTTTCTTATTATTAGACAAGTTTCAAAATGCCTCGGGTCATGACACATAGCCCCTGAGCATCCCATAACTCAATTTTTCAACTTAGGGGTTGCCAACTACAGAGATTTTTAAAAAATCACATGGTCATAAAAAAAATGCACCATTTATTCCCTAAAATCCTCATTTAACCCTAATTTCATGCCTACAAAATTTCATGACAAAATTCCACCAGGAAGTAAGTGAATTAAAAACTTGGCATTTCAAGGTAATTTAATTTGTAGCAGAACTTCGAGGATTTTTATACAGCCACTCAGACCTCTAAAATTTGTCAAGTTTATTTCTAAAATCCTCATTTGTCTTTAATTAAAGGTATGCCAAATTTTATGGCCTAATTCCTTCAGGAACTAGGCTAAAACGATTTCGGGGAAATCGCAGTCCCACTGAAATCTCGAAAAAATCCTGAACAACTTTGAAACGTTACACCATTTGCTTTAAAAATCCTTAATTAGTCCCGTTTAGAGACTCGTAAAATTTCATGGCCAAATTCCACCTGTAAGTTAATTAACCACTGCTTCAATTTATGTGCAAAACCTTGATTTTAAGAAAATTTTGTAAATGACTTTAGAATTCAAAAATTCTTTCACCAATAGACTCATTATAATTTTTAACCATCAGGGTATAATATTGTCATGTTCGTCTGAGCTTATCCCGAGTCATTCTTGGCTTGACTTAATCTAAGCCCACGACCCATTAGCTTCTAGCCTGAAATAATTTATTGGTTCTGCTAAATTTTTAATTAAGGCCATTCTCACCCATTTTAAAGCCTATGAAGTTTATTGGATAGTGTGCCCTACCTCGAGACTTGTGCAAGTGATTCGGCACACCAAGTGCATTTTTCGAGTCTCGAGCACTATTCTTAGAGCCTCGGTGCATGGGTGTTACAATAATAACTATAATTGATCATTTATACTTATAAGCATATTCATAACATCTCTATTAAGCTTACTATTTAACATGCGTAATACTTTTAACTAATATTCCACCATTTTTATCTTCATTATGCTAATCATTTCATGCCTATACCAAAAAGACAATAGATTAAAACTGGATAACGGGACAAGATATGCCTAAAATCTAATATGGTTGCCCAAAGGCTGATATGGTTGCTTGAAGACTGATATGGTTACCTGAAGGCTAAATATGATACCCAAGGGTACCCTACCAGTTGCTATGACTTCCTAGTTAATAGTCAACCTATCTAATCTAAGTTCTCTAAATTGTATGGGGCATCATCATTATCATTTAAGTTTCACGTTTTTAATAGCTTTTAATCCGTCTTGATTTATTCCCAACTATCATTATGGCATCTATATACATAATCACATTCATGAGTATAAAAACATTACTCATGTTTCATATGTTATGATAATCTCACATATCTCATTAGTGTTTAACTAACATAATTATAAGCTCATTTCATAACTTAACAATTTTGGCCATATATAAGCCATAACACCCTAAGTGCATATTCATACTATTATGCGCACATAATAAACTCATTCATTATGTACAAATGTATGATCACTATTTATTTATCTTGATAGTCATTCAACCATAATCCCTTTTATACATACATATGCACCAAAATAAGATATGTATGTTAGTCATATTGATGTAAAATGCTCACTTGATAACGGTTTCTTAATTTAACCATCATAACACCTAATTAGACATGAGCATATCAAAACATCATACTTTTTATCATGCTATGCATGTAAGTCATATATGTTCATAAGCTTGAAATTATAATTCATGGCACACATCATCTTTTACATATCATATAAATTTCGTATAACTAAACTTAACCACTTAAAATGGCATACACCCTTATTTAGACACCATCATTGTATACACATATATATAATCTTTCATATGGTTACATAACCACATATAAGCTTATTATTATTATGTAACTTATTTTCTAACTACACATCATTACATCTTTATATAGACATCATTTATGAACATTTGTTTACTACTTCTCATTTCACTTACACAATTCATTTAATTCAAGCAACAATTAAGAGCAATTCGGCCAAGTTAAGAAATATATTCAACCTTAACATACATCCTATCTTTATTATCATGCTATTTACCATATACTCAAGAATAACCCATGGCTTTATAAGCCAAAAACATGCATATCCACTACCTAAAGGCATTTGGCTTCACTTGGAAAAAGCCCTATACATACCAAAATCTCAACAAAACACATTTATAAATATTACTAATGACAATATACTAGTAATTTGACACATTTACACCAATCCTCATCGATATATCAAGCACATATCCCTTTACTACAATTCATCCACCATAAAGTAACACATATAGCCATCACATTTCCATTATGTAAGCCTCAATTATCACAAGCCTAACATGCCATTTCATCTAACATTTAATACAAGTCATTTAACACAACAAGCATTAATTACACATTCACATATACATTTAAGTTTAAAGAATAATCACACACATAATATGCTAACATGAATACACTTACTATTGAGGCAAGAATACACCACTAGAGCAAGCTCAAGCCTTCTTTTTCCCTTTTCCTCTACTTGGCCTTCTTTCTCTATGTACACATAATAGACAAAAACTTAGAAAAAATCACCATAAATTACATACACCTCCAAAAGTCAATCTAACCATATTTATGTGTTTTTAGGCACCTAATGATCATAGGAAAAATATTAAACCCAAAAAAAACCTTTACATCAAAAGTAGGGTGCTATTCACCCATACCTTAAATCTTTAAATTCTCCCATTCTTCTCTTGATTTTCCACTTTTAATGAGCTCTAGGGATGATGGAGGGATGGTTTAATGATTTAAATGTGAGAATTAGTGGTGGATTAGAGAAATGAAAGAAAAAAGAAAGCTTAGGGTGGCATCAATGGCATTAACTCATAAGGAAAAGAAGGAGAAGTTTAGGCAGCCACTATTCATACATTCACCACCCTTTATATAGCCCATTTAACTTTGACTTTGGTCAAACAAATAAAAGGCCAAGATTAGTTCAAGTTATAATCTAATGGCCATTAATTTTCCTTCTTTTCTTTTAATATTTCCAACCCTCAATCCACACTCTAGTCATCCTATAAAATCATGCCATTAAGGTCTATCAATCCCTAGAAACCCCCCATGTTCAAAAATGAAGAAAAATCGAACTAAAAAATCATACTTAATAAATTCTTGATTTTAGCAAAAATACTTTTTAATATTTAAATATTTCAATTCCAATGCTAATGGACTATTTGGAATATTTAAGTATCAGGTTGTATCAATCCCGAATTTTTTTTAGCAAAAATTGAATATTTTACAGTTCAGCTAAAACTAGGTCACTATTCTTGTGACATTGCAATAAAATATTAACTGTCATTTTTAACCATCAAAATGATGTCAAATTGACTCCAAATTTTGCCTAAAATTATATTATGACTAATACTTCCATTCAATAAGATTAGTGTGACTCAAGTTTTGGAAAATACTATTCATCTCCAGAAGTACTATTATAAGTATGGATTTTTAAGGCGTTACATGTAGTGGCCCTTGTAAACCTTTTTGGCAGCTGCACCTGTACTAACATATCATCATGGAATCTATTAATATAAAATGTGTAAAGGTTCTCATCTAGAACCTCAACTTTTGTACCCATTATAAACCTAGGACATTCTAGTGCCCTAGCAG
This sequence comes from Hura crepitans, assembly GCA_948208565.1. Taxonomy (NCBI): domain Eukaryota; kingdom Viridiplantae; phylum Streptophyta; class Magnoliopsida; order Malpighiales; family Euphorbiaceae; genus Hura; species Hura crepitans. The sequence continues at coordinate 12,798 of CANXYI012002223.1, forward strand.
CTGTTAAGTCTCTAGTTAACTAGTCAACCCATCCAGTAGGCTATCTAACTACTATGGGCCTTAACTACTTTTTATGAGTCCATTTTTATATGAGTGTTTTGTGTTTTATGCCTTATAAGTTCATGTTCATTTTCTTTCATTTGATTCAACATAATATTATCTCATCATTTTTCTTCATTCAAGGTCACATATTCACAAACTTCTTTATAGGATTTCTTTACATGATATCTATCATAACCTTTCATTACATGTGCATTTTTATACACTCATGCATTCAAACTCACTCATTTCCATATTTAATATACAATTCGAACACAAACATTACTCTCACATACAAAATAATTATGTTTCATTTGTCATGTTCTACATAATTTAACTTAATTAATATGTCTAATTGCACACTAAATCACATTGACATTTCATGGTTTCCAATGCACACTTATTTCGGCCAAAAGGGCCATTACCCTTTCAAGTTTATTCCATTCCAATTCTTCCCTTCAATCATGTTCAAAACATTTAATTAAAGTCATACACACCCTAAATAAGCCTAACCTTAAGCATATGCCCATACACACATAAAGCATGCATTTTAGCCATAAGCATCATGATCTAATACCTTTCATTTTTCATCACTTTATCACCTCTTCTAAACATTCAATTAACATCATTTAGATCATTATTAGGCCTTCAATCATGCTTTGTTACATATACATATGCCACACACACACATGAAACATACACTTGAACTTAAACATTCAATATAAACCAATTTATAGGTTATTGAATTCACTTATAACAAGGGCCAAAATGCTCTAATTACACCACTCAAGCCTTATCCTTGCCCTTCTCACCCACCTTTCCTTCTTTCTCTATAAACATATTCAATACCAATTTAGAAAATTCAAAATAAATTTCCTAGCTATCTAAACTTGAATTTAATCATATATACATCTCATATGCATTAAATTCTACCTTAGAAAAATATAAAATTGAAAAATTAACCACTTGCCTGAAAGGGTGGAACTATTCATGTAACACTCCTACCTGATTCTTAAAGGAACCTGATAGGAGATGTTATTTCCTTAGGTCACCCATCCTGATTCTACCCCAACCTCTATTCATTTAATACTTATGTCCATATTCCTTTAATTATCTAATTTTAGTTATCTACTTATTTAACATCTATTCCACTATTATATTGGTTGTAATTAATCATAAAAACTAGATAATAGGGTAAAATTAAATTTACAAAAATTCAGGTAGCATAACGGCTACTCGAGTGAAAAATCTAAAATTTAGGCTTGTTAAAAACACTTCTATTATCATAATCATCATATCCTCTAACATTTGGACCCTTCTGGTCCTCTAATCACATCCCAACATAACACAACATCACAATCACACAAGGTTTCAAATCCATAATACTCAAGTTTACACAATCAAACATATATAT
>CANXYI012002431.1:0-12436 GCA_948208565.1 Hura crepitans
CTAACTATCGGGGCAATAAAAATTTTTTGATTTGAGACTGACCCAAATGGAACTAAAAATAGTAGACCCTGAAGCTAGAAACTTACACTAAGTCCAATAATGAAAGAGTTTCTAAAATTAGATGTCGTTTGCAAAATCTCATAATTATTTATGTTGGCATGCAAATTGAGGCAGTTTGAAAACTGCCTTATCGGTGGAATTTGGCCAAAAAATTTTATGAACAGGTAAAGGGGATTAAAATAAAAATTTTAAATGAAGCGGTGTAATTTTTGGAAGTCTAAGTAAATTTCTATGAATTTTTGAAATTTGCTAAAAAACCAAGATGGTTCGAGAATTTTTGAGACAACATTGAAGTGTCAAGAGGGGGTCCACAATATTTCCAAGTGGCTTAGTAGCCTTGCCAAGTGGCAAAGGGTATGTGACAAGTGGATTTCCACTTGTTAAAAACCAAAACTCATTTTGCTCATTTTCATCTTTTCTACTAGAATTCATGATGCCACTATCTCAATTTTTAGGCAATAAGTTTATGCTCTAGGGACCAAATGAGGTGATTTTAGTGGCTAAAAATTACTTTAGATGTTAGGCACCATATGGAGAAAGAATTAGGTGAAAAGGAGCAGTGGTTTAGGAGAAAAAAAATAAAAGAAGAGGACTAGTTTAGAACTATCTAGAATCATGACACCAAGTTGAGTTTATGGCTGTATCTCCCTTATTCCTTGGGCTTTTTGGGTGATTTTTTTTTTGCTAAATCATAGTTAATATCGTGTGGTAGTGTGTATATGGCATTGGTGGCCATTGGATTGAAATTGATAGCTCACAGAGGAAGAACAAAGTTACCTTACTTGTTGGAAATGGGGCTGGTAGCTTGGTCTTGGTAAGGATGGCACCTTTAAAGTGTTATGTAAGTGGACTTTCAGCCTTTTTCTCATGTATTTGGGTGCCTAGGCTAGTGAACATGGACTTAGAAGTGCTGGAAGTATGCATATAGAGTTAAATTCTTCCTTGGTTAGGCTAATTTACTTAAGTATTTAGTGGAATTGAGCATGTGTTCTTAGTGTTTGCTAAATTTACTTTATAATGCTTGATAGAATTTGATGCCTATGGACGATTGAATGAGTAAGTTAGTGCCTATGATTGATTTAGAAGATGTTTGGTATGTTAGAATATGAATTAAGTAAAGTTGGCAAAAGATATCATCATGGAATATATGGAATTGCTTGTACTCGTGAGCTATAATGAATGGTTTTCAAGAAATGTTTCTTGTGCCTTAACTAACTTTGCTTAGATTGAGATGTATATAACCACATTTGAGTTCATGGCATGTGAAAATGATTGTATGTTATAATTATGTGGAAAATAATGGAATGTTCATTCAATTTTCTTAAGTACCCGAAGGCATTAGGTAAGGTAATTTGATATGAAGCTTAATGCTAGTAAGTGTTAATTAAGTGTATTATTTAAGCTTGATTGTGGGCATGAAATAGATATAGAATAGCTAAGTATATAACCTAGTAACATCACATTATACACTTGAGATTATGCCTTGAACATGGCTATGAAAGTTTTGATTTAAAACATAAAGTTAAAGCTTAAGATAGTAACTTAAAGTGAACTTTATTTATGCCTTTTATAGGCTAGTGTTAAATCATGGTTTGGCCATTGAATTGGCCCAGTTTCAGTGGCTTTGATGCCTAGATTTTGGCTATAGACTTAGCCCAATTTTAATTGGCATTCATACCTATATTTTGGCCATGGATTTGGCCTAGATACAGTTGGTCTTATGCCTAGAAAAGTAATAGAAAGAACCTTAAAAGTTGAGTCAAATTTGGTCCTAAAATAGTCCGAAGAAAGTGACTTCCAAAAGTGGTCAAAATGACCTATAACTATCCAATTGACCTTTACTTAAACCAAATATGTCACTAGATAGAAAGTATTAATCTATTAAGTGGAAATGCCCTGATAAATAATAATATAAGATATCTTGAATTTTGGCAAGAATAGACTTAAAAATTGTTTTGCAATTTTACCCAGTAAAGCTAAACAGTGGCTATAGTAGTCTGAATAAATTTTCAAATTATAAAATAAAATTTTTAACTATCTATTTTTGAGACCATAATATTATAAGAATAATTTTGGCTAATAATTAAAATTAAATTAAACTACTTGGCCCATTGGTTAGACACTTACTCGATGGGTTTACTGGTTAACTTAGGGTTTAGCAGCTACTAGTTCATTAGTGGCTGGAGAGGTCTATAGATTGATCTCCATTTTGTTACCCAGTTATTGAAGGTATTCATTAGTGGCTGGAGAAGTCTATGAATTGATCTCGATTATGTCACCGAGTTCTTGATGATCATTTGTGGCTAGGGAGGTTTACGGACTAATCTTTATTATGTCACACAGTTACTCATTAGTGCTTGGGAAGGCCCACGGGCTGATCTCCATTATACCACACAGTCACTTTTATTATGTTTAGGGAGGCTATGGTTGATCTCCATTACGGCACATAGGTTGGTGCAATGGCATAGGTCTATAATGAGGACCACTACACCATTTTATTTTCCCTTTATATCTAGTGTCTTAAAGTGTCATCTTCTTAGTTGAGCCAGAGAATTAAATTAAGTAAATGATTAGACTAATTATGAGTATAAAAATTAAGCATCATGGAATAGAATATTTTATGTTTCTAGAAAAAGGTAAGCTAAAGGGTGTTTTGAATAGTTTTGCACAGATGTGCTAGATCAGTTACAATAAATTAAGTTAAGCAATAAGTAGGATACACATATAAGATGAAGTTTAAGCTTATTTGAAAGACTTTTTCTTAGAAAGTAGCAAAGATAAAATCAAAGGGTATTTTAGTCAATTTCCATGTATAAGCAAGTTTAAAGTAATATTTGTAAAGCATGCTGATTAAAAATAAAAATACTTATTTTAAATGATTTATTTGAGGTAAAAATATTATTTTCAGACTTTAAAATACCTTAGGGGTATTTAAGTAAATTAGCACCCCAATGTGTAATTAAATTATAAAATCAAGGAAAATTATTCATAAATTGCCTAGATAAATTAATAATATTATAACATGATTAAATTGCTTTAAGTTCACCATTGAGTATCTCATATACTCAGCATACTGGTTTTGGTGCATAACTACACTATAGTGGGACCTACCTTGAAAAGCATAACAATAATGGTTCAGAGCATATAAGTGAAGACTTTAGATGTGATTTTTGTATAGATGTGTTATCTATGGACTTAGGTGGGAAATGGGTAGGAAAATGTATTTAAGCTTTGGGAATGTAAATCAATTAAGTGAATATGACCTGCTGATGTAAACTATGTATTTTTATACATGTTCTTTGGTGAATGTATGATTATATGTGATGTTGATGCTGATGTGAGCCTAAGGCTCTATATTTATGTATGCTTTATCTGTGGCCTGAGGCTTGAGCTGTGATGTATACATAGGCTGATGTTAGGCTGAATATGGGGGACCAAATGGGTCAAGGTGTTGTGAATAGCTTATAGAAGTGTTTAATAGGTTTGTTTAAATTTTAGGATAAGACTTAGGCAACCGTTATGCTGCCGAATTTTTAGGTAATACCTAAGTTTTACTAGTTTTTCTCTATAATAGTTAGATCATATTGATCCTAACCTGAATGGATCATAGGAACTGACCAGACAGGTTTTAGAGTTAGATAGCATGATATGGAGCGAAATTAGTAAAAGTTAAACAAATGACCTTGGGAGAAATTTTAGGATGGGTGACCTAGTGGGAAGTGCACCACTTATTAGGTTTCTTCAGAAATCTAGTAGGAGGTGTCACACAAGGCATTTGGCTACTTCTAGCATGCACAAACATTTCTTATAACGTTCTATCTCTTACAGGATCGAAATCTTGGTTAAACAGGCCATATGCACAATTTCACCCATTCTAATCATAATATGCCTAAATGCTCTTTACATGTGCACTACAGGTCTTAAATGGTTCTTGGACCATAAGACTAACTACTTAGCTTCTACATCATTTTACAACCTAAAACTAAGTATATTCATTCCATTATAGGTATAATTTATCAATTATAGGCCATACATACACATTATATGACTTCAAAGCTTAAATTGCCATAATGTCTCCTACACACACAAAAGGCCTTTGTACACATTAAAGCCACACTCTATCTCATTTTGAGTCACATTCCCATTCATTGCACATCTTTTAAGCATACATAGCCATACGTACACATTACTAGGCACACGTCACACAATATGGTATAATCGGTTCCAACTTGCATATTACATTCCTAAGCTAAACTGCTTATAATCACACCCAACCATCCCATTTCATGCATTTATCATCCCATTCATCATAAATTTCCAATTATAGCATTTATTGCATTTTTATGCATTTAATAACATTTAACACTATTATGGACATAATTACATATATCATTTTTTAGGCAATTTTGTACAATTTGAGGTGATTACACATACCAATTAAGGTTGTATGGGACACTCGAAGTTGACCTAGGCCTTCTCCTTGCATCGGGAGGCTCGAATTGACTTTTTGCTTATGAATTGAAAATGGTACAGACTTTAAAAATTAATATAAAATAATATAAAAGTAAAAAAAAATTCCAAACCTAGATATAAGCTCTACAACACCCTAGGAACCTATGAAAAATAAAATTAGTGAAAAAGTAATAATCAAATGTTAGGAGGTTACCATTCTCATCAGAAAACTTCTCAGTTTTTCTCCTAATTTTTTCCGTCATTCCCGATGATTTTGGTGCCTATGGATTCATCTTAGGACACTGATCGATTTGAGTATAATTTTTCAATGTGGGTGTTATTATGCAAGGAAGAAGAAATCCAAGAATAGAGAGGGAAAGGGGGCTAAATTTTGCTTAGTGTGGAGGGGGGAGTGTGTGTGCGTATGGTGTGAATGGAAGGAAAGAAATTCTTTCCCTTATTATACTTTTTCCACATTTAATTTTTCCTTCTTTCAAAAATTCATTCTAATTGATAGGAGTATTGGTTTTCCCTATTTTTGTCCCCAAAATTCAATTAATTCAAGCCTTAAATCCTCGCAAAACATCGAGCCCAAATTACAACAAGAACTCGAAAAGTTAATTCATTTTATTTCCCAAAAGTTATGTAAAAATAGTTCCTAAACTCAAAAACTTTTTATTCCAAAGCCATTGGGCTATTTGGAATATTTGAGCAACAGGTTGTAATATATTTAGATTATTTTGAGCAACTTTTTATTTATTTTATGGTTCAGCTTTGCCTCCAACTCTATTCATAGGACATTGCTGTGAAATCTTAATTAGCATTTTTAACCATTAGAATAACTTTGGATTGGCTTTAAACTTTGCCCAAAATTCTTTCGTAATTAATAATCCCCATCGGTATGCTTAGTGCGGCTTGAGTTTTGAGAAGCACTATTTATCTTGGGAAGTACTATTTATGAGAGTTAGGATTTTCAAGTCGTTACAGAGGTATTCTCGATGATGATTAATATTGTTTGTTATAACCCAATAAGGCGATCTCAGCATAAGCAATCACTAATAAAAAAAATAATTAAAAATTTTATTTGATACTTAATTTCTCAATTGGCTATCATTTCGATTTATTCAAATCCCTATTATTATTCCTTGGTTTCACGCAAAATTTTTAATTATCTATTATGCATGACTCGTGCAAAACCAACATTTGTATCTTAGCCAAGTAATCAAATAATTTAGAATTGTTGAAAATTTTTGCTATGGTTGATTTAGACATAAAATTTAATTTTATGATTTCTTTATTCAGTGGTGTCTCTTGACTTTAATTTTGAGATCAAATATTTTTATTGTGATCAAAATTGATTTGGAATGATATTAAAATGAGATTTCTTGATTTAATTGGATTAAATTTGTTTTGGGAAAAAAATTATTCTTTTATGCACATAGATGGTTTTTGCGCAAAGAAGAATATGCCTTATTCCTATTTTGATGCTTCATGATTTAATTGCTATTTTTATGGTTTAATCTAAGGTATGATGAAATAAATTATGGATTTTAATTTTGTTCATATTTTTCTTTGAAATTAAATTAATTAATTTGTTAAAATAATTGAGACTTGAATTTAAATTTTTTGAGATGTCAAAGCATAAAAGGCATAATTGTTATGGCATTTGTTTCATTTGTATTTTGAAAATTCAAGAACTGATTATGATGAATATGAGATATTTATGATATTAATTAAAATTTTTTAAGTGGTAAAAATTGTTTGCACATGAATGAGATTCATAAACTTGCTTAAGTGTTAAGATTGTGCATAATTTATCATCTTATAGTGGTAATTTTTGTCAATTCATTCTGCCATGCATTTAATGACTCAAAAATTGCTTTTAATGGATAATATTCATTATTATATGACTAAAAATATGCCAGTGGCTTTAGGAATTGATCTAAACCCATTTGCCATGGTTTTAGGGTTTAAGCTGCAAGCAATTTTATAGTTCGTATATAATTAGATTCTTAGTGAACTACTCCTTAAAAGCTTTTAGTTAAAACTAACAGTCAATTTAATTGGATTTCATTTTTTTTATAAATTTACGATAATTATCATCTTTAATTTAATTAAACTAAATCAAAAGTTTATAAATTAAATTAAATTCGAATAAGATAATTTTTGTCATCTGAGTTCTACAAGGAATGTGATTGCTATTAGAATAAGGATTCTAACCCTATTTTATTTTGAATTTCTTATTAGGTTAAGACTTTAAATTAAAGATAATGATTAGGTTTTATTATGATCTAATATGGATAATTGCTATCCAAAATTGATTAGGATAAGTGAACAAGGCAATTTAGATTTTTCTTCTAATTTAGAATTTGATTTCGAATGATATGCTTATAATGTTTGATTTGATTTAACATTCTATTGTGATTAGAACTCTTGAAAATAGAGTGATTTAATTTAACAATTTGCTTAGATTAAGTAATTAAATTACAAGATTAATTTGATAAAAAAATCCATTTTACAAGTATAAAGAAACCAAAATGATTAAGATGTATGAATCAAACTAGTTTTATAAGAGTATAATGCTAATAATCAACCAGAATAAAATTTTCAAAGTTTCAATACATTTAATGTATTAGAAATGCATACTAAGGTTATATGATTGACATGGCGACTAGTTATGGACTATGGCTAATGTTATTAATAATGAATTTCATGCATTTTTTCTTAGGTAAATTGGGCTTGTGCATCCCAACCTTTTTTCTCTCATTTCTATTATATTTCTCTCCTCATCTAACTCTCCCCACATGTAATGTGACATATTTTAATAATTTTATAATGTTATTATATTACATAGGTTTAGAATAAAATAAAGATATGCAAAGAGGAAATGGAGAGGAAGGATTACCAAGAATGACCAAATGAAATTATAGTTAGAAATGTTTTAATTATTTCTTTATTGGTATTTAATTCGAGCATACTACTAAGGGTTTGGACTAAATTGATTTCTTTAGGCTTGAGAAATCAATATAGTAAAAGTCCATAACTAGATAATATATTTAATTAAATTAAATATACATAAGCATGCCAAAACATGCAAATTCCATTTAGCACTGGCTCAAAACAAGTTTGATCTATGTCCATATACTATCATTATTAAGTACATTGGTGATTGGCACTTATGCAGTGAGAGATTATTAGTCATATGACCTAGAGGATAGATGTAATAGTGATATTTCATATATAATTAAACATTTGATTATACTAAAAGGCATTCTTTGTTACATAAGTGCCAATGATTATCATTTATTTAACATGGATCTTAAACTTTGTAATGAAGTCCCTGGTATCATTTCATAATGCAAAAGAAATCATAAATAGTTCATGATGTGAGATTTTTATTGCATGTAACCCTAGTCATAGTTTTAACAAGATAAGACATTATTAATGTAGATAAACTAGCATATGTTATACTCTTTGACTTGGTTAAATTGCAGTTCTCATAAGCTATAAGCAAGGTGATGCTTAGAGTTATCAAGTTGATACTTGTTTGAGAAACAAGCTAATTAGTAACACAAATGAGATCTTCACATGGAAACATAATTTATGTTAGTAAAGTCATCTCATTATATCAATAGGTATAAGTATCTTCTAACTTGAGATCTCTAAGGTTATCTTAAATGTCAAAGGGTATACTTTAACTTTGGTGCTTTTACTTATTCTTGATGTATAAATGGGTAGGAGTTTGTGTGTGGTCTGAGATATTTGAAAGTATTTGAGTGATTAATAGAGGATTCCCTAGCCAAGATTATAATATAGAGTTTACCTCACAAGTCTAACATATCTTTATTGAGGGAATCTTTGGTCAGAGTGAAATGCAAGTGTGAATGAGATTCACAAGGTAATTTTGGGAATATGGATGTAAATTTCAAAATTAACATTTTTAGTTCTTGATTAGACATACTTAATTAAGCATTGAGATGACAGAAGTTCATACTAAAATTGAAATATGAAAAAGTATGGTGAATAGAATAATTGCATGGTAACTATATATGGAAGGGTTAAGTCAAACCACTTTACTTTCTAACACATGGGTAGTCTTTATGTGTGGCTAGACACCTCTTAAGACTTGTATGTAAGTGGATTTTTAATAGGGAATTAATTATAGACTAAATAAGATTGAACTATAATAGTCTTAGTTAGTCTCGGCCGCTAATTAAATATGTATTGCCAACATGATTTGGAAACCCATTTGTTAACAAACTTAAAGAATTGAAATGATTATAAAAGTGTTTAATATTTCAATGATATTAGATTTGCTTGAATGGAGAAGAAACAAAGAAGAAAAAAAAATTAGGCTTGGAGCCTAGTTGACCTAATTTGACCATTTTAAGTGTTAAAAAGGACTTGGGCCTTAGTGGCACAACCAAGGGTGTGTTCTAATATGATTTTAAATAGACCTTTTCAAGGAAAATAAATTAGGCTTATGTCTATATTAAATTAAGGCCCAAAAATGCCACAAAAGGAAGCTTAGAAAGGGCTTAAATATTCAATAACTATGGACCCTCTTTTTAGGCCATATGCAATAGGCTTAAAGGGGCCTAATTTTGTGGGCCTCTATGAAAGAGATTTAGGTATGATTTTGAGGGTTAAAATCTAGCATAAAAAGGGTTATTTTTATATAAATAGCACATATAATATCAACCAATATAGACAGCCAACAAATTGATAAAAATTCATATACATTCCTTATGAAATTTTTAGATTCTCTTATTCTTCTTCTTTTTCTTCTTCTTCTTCTTCTTCTTCTTCCCTCTGAACACCTTACTTGCACCAAGATATTTATTGGATCTTTAATTTAATTCTTGTATGGATAACCTTGAGGTTTTCTCAATAAGGATTACTATAGTTTGCTGCTACCCTATAAGGTGAGATGAAGAAAAGGAATCACCAATTAATAGATAATGTTAAAATTTTTATGCTACTTAATTTTTCAGTTTCCTATCATTTTGATTTATTTGAATCCCCACTCTCATTGCTTTATTTTGCATAAAATTTTTAATTTTACATTATGAATTACTCATGTAAAAGCAACGCAGTCCCAGTCAGCCTTGTTGAACTAGATGACAGAGCTACTAAGAGAACAGATTGTAGCTACAGCTCTATCTTCATCACCAGTGCTACCACCACCAGCCCCATAAGCCCTTCAAAAGACATACTTGGAAAGTGTTAAGAAGATAAGAGCTATAGGCTTTGTAGGAATAAAGGGAGGTAATTTTGTTGCTTTAGAGTATTGGCTCAATAGGACAATAAGAATTTTATAACATTTTCGATGCATGTAAAAAGAGTATTTGATATGTGCAACTTCTCTCCTTTAAGAAAAGGTAATTAGGTAGTGGGAGAGTATCATAGAGCATAAGGCAAAGGCACATTTGACATGGGATTTCATCTAAAAGGACTTCAGGAAGAAGTACATAACTAAAAACTACCTTGATAAAAAGAGGTAAGAGTTTATCAATTTTAAGTAAAATTACCACACCTAATTATAGTATCAGAAAGATTTCTCAAAACTCAATAGGTATAAGAAGATTCTAGCAACAAAAGCTAATATATATAAGTCATTTAAGAAAGGCTTACCAGGCTGCTTATGGTAGTGATGAAGATTAAGGACTTCTTTACCTTTGTAGCTTCTTCCCACACTATCGAGGAGATAAAAAAAGTGAAGTAAAAGAGTTATGAGAAAAAGAAAACTTATGGATAGGGGCAAGCTAGTTTAGCTCCATATTTAGAAAAGCAGTTTAAGAGTGATTAGTTTAGACAACAATAGCAATAGCAAAGATATGATCAATCTTATAGTTCGGGCCAAGGTTCTCAACCTAAAGGAAGACAACAGGCACCGGTATCGAGTGCACTTGCTTTAATTGCTAGAAGTGCGCTAGTAAATAAATGTGAGCACTGTAACAAGAAGTATTGAGGAGTTTGTTAGAAAACCATTCCTAGAGCATGCTATGGGTGTGGTTTTAAAACCACTATTAGAAAGATTGTCCTAAAAAGTCAACCATGTCTACACAGTTTTAGGCTTCTTTACTAGCTACTTTAAGAGCTAGAGAAGGTATATAGGAGATAGAAGAGCCACATCTATAGATTGTTAGAGTCATATATCGGAGACATTAAAAAAGGCTATAGCCTAGAGCTCTTAATTGCTAGTATGCCATCAAGGCAAGGGAGGATGCTGACTTATCAAGTATCATAGTGGGTACACTCTACCTCATTGTTTTGGTTTTGTCTTTGGTTGATATGGGTTCTACACAATCATAAATATGCACTACATAGGCACAACATAAGGGTTTAAAGTTAGAACAACTTGACTTATATGACATCCCTTACTTAGTTCGATTGCCAAACTTGAAAAAAGATTGACACACACAGCTTTATCCAAACTAACTTAACCTTTTCTTACTATAAAAAAATTTGAATAAATTAAAACGTTTTTTAAAATGTTTGATTAAGTATTAAATCTTGAAATTCTCAGTTAAAAAAATTGTTTTAGATTTTAAAATAGTTTGGGAATCCTCATATAGAAAATCTAGCAGCATAACGACTATATTAAGATATAATTGTAAAATGAATAATAACCAATAGGTTTAAAAAAACACTTCTCTAATTCTCACTTAAATCACAACCACAAATTGGTCCTCCTGACCTTCCCAAAATAATCATCAACACAATCTCAACCACATACAATAAGAAAAGATATCATACAAATATTAAAATGAAATCAAACTTATTTAAATATTACAAACCATTTATAAGCTATATAATAATGTCTTTATAAAATTGCATTATGTAATTATATGAATAGAGCAAAAAAAATACCATATATTTTCTTCACTTGATTTACAATAGCTATCAAGGCTCCTAAGCATCATAAAAGAACATGATATGCTAAGCAATTACTTAATGGTGTAATCAATCTAACTTATGGAACCATTCAATAAATTATTGTGCATAAAAGTTACATATCACAAATATCCAATTTTCATGATATACAAACATTAAATATATAGTTTCTATGTAAATAACAAGAACATGAAAAGTTTCCAAATCATATCATTATGCATAAAACATCAAAATATCACATCATGAAGTTCATATCTAAAGCTTTATTATTAACTATTTATTATACCCTTACGCAGGAAAGCACTTATGCTAGACCAGATAACAGGGACTCATTGGACTACTTGAGCACTTAGGATCACATAAGAACCACTATATTAGGCCCTAAGGTCTACACATCAAACCTAAAGTTTGCATGTCATGCCTACTGGTCACATATCATCATAAGACCTTGAGGTCACAAATCAATATTAGACCCAAAGGTCAACACATCATGCTCCAAGGTCACATAAAGGTAAAATAGTACCCTAGCAATTACTATACTCACCTAGTTGATAAGTTAACCTATAAAACATGGTTATTTACTCGTATAGGATACTTAACCATCTTTAATTTTTGTTATACCATACTAGCATGGTTTAAGTAAAGTATAACATTTTGTTTTTCTAATAGATGACCAAACATGTGTCTTAAGGCATACATATATTTCATAAGACCATATTACATAATTTGCACACATACACTTTTCAAATTGCCTAACCATGTCATTAGCCTTTATAACATGGCAATAATAACATAATTATAATGTCATGTTTTCATGACTAAAATCATATAATAACATGCACCATCCATTTAGCCATGCTAGCTTCTTATAATGCATATACATATAACATTTAGCTTGATAAGGTAGTATGATCACATGTGTTGCCATAGTTTAGCCAAAGGGACAAAATCAACATAATAACATTAAACATATATACACCAATATCATTATATCTCTACTAAATTAAAACCACTTATAGCTAAGTAT
>CANXYI012002548.1:0-12962 GCA_948208565.1 Hura crepitans
AATGTCTTAAAGTGTCATCTTTCTAGTCGAGCTAGAGAATTAAATTAATTAAATAATTAGACTGATTATAAACTTAAGATTTAAGCATAATGGAATAGTATTTTCTAAGTTCTAATAAGATGCAAATTAAAGGGTATTTTAGACATTTGCACAGATGTGCCAGATCAGTTACAGTGAACTAATTAAAGTAACAAGTAAAATAATTATTAAGAATGAAGTTTAAGCTTATTGAAGGACTTTTACTCAGAAAATAGTAAAAATACAGTCAAATGGTATTTTGGTAAATTTTCCACATATAAGTGAACAAAGTAATTTTTGGTAAAGCATGCTGCTTAAAAATAATAATACTTGTTTTAAATGACTTATTTGAGGCAAAAATAATATTTCAAACTTTAAAAATACCTTAGGGATATTTCAGTAAATTGGCACCCTAATGAATAATTAAGTCATTTAATCTAGTAAAATCATCCTTAAACTATATAAGTTAATTAATGATATTAAACCATGATTAAATTGCTTTAAGTTCACCACTGAGTATCTCATACACTCAGCGTACCAGTTTTGGTGTACATGTACAATACAATGGAACTTACCTCGTAAAGCATGATGATAGCGATTTAGAGGATACAGGTAAAGATTTTGGATGTAACTATTATACAATTGAATATCCATGTACTTGGTGGGAAATGGGTAGGAAAATGTATTTAAGCTTGGAAAATGTAAATTAATTAAGTGATATGACCTGCTGATATAAATTAAGTATTTTTATATGTTCTTTGGTGAATGTATGACCATGTGCGATGTGTGTTGTTGATGTGAGCCTGGGACTTTATGTTTATGCTTGTTTTATTTGTGGCTTGAGGCCTAAGCTTGATATGTGTTAGATGATGATGATAGGCTGAGAATGGGGGACCAGATGAGTTTAGGTGTTCTGAATTGCTTATAGAAGTGTTAAATAGATTTGAAAATTTATTGAAGGACTTGGGCAGCCGTTATGCTACCGAATCTTTAGGTGGTATTTCAGTGTTAGTAGATTTTCTCTATAATGACTGGATCATATTGTTCCTAACCTAAATGGACCATAGGAACTGACGAAAGTGGTTTTGGAGTCAGCTAGTATAATCTAAAGTGAAATTAGTAAAAGTTAAATGAATGACCTTGGGGGACATTTTATGATGGGTGACCTGGCGGGAAGTGCATTGCTTATAAGGTTTCTTTGGGAATCTAGTAGGGGGTGTCACAATCCATACCCTTTCCATCATTTTCACTCAATTTTTTTTTCTTTTCTTACCCATTAAATGACAATTTACAATTCATACAACTCCTTTTTGATATTATTTGCCATGGAAACTTCATTTGAGGACAATTAAGGCTTCATCCCTCTCATTCTCATTCATTCGATTCTTTGTTTTTTCTGCCCCTTTGCTGTTCTTCTCCCTCTTTCTATTCTTTTTGTCTTCAGTGGCATGTACTAAAAATGAGCACAAAATAGAGTAAATGGCTCGGCTACTAACCTATGGAAAATTACAACATAAATCCCTTAACTTTATATTTCATACAATTTAGTCCATACTTAGATTTATTATTGTTTCATATGAGTCATCTTTTAAATTCATTCCCTAACTTTTCTTTCATCCATTTATGATTCTATAATTCCAAAATAACATATGAAATGGCATTGAATAACTCCTAAAAGATTTGTATGCAAAAATATTAAAACTCATTATAAAATTTGTTATTTTTTCCTTATTTAATTTTAAATAAATTCTTTTATGTTAGATGTATGCCCTAAAGCTTATGTAATAGGGTTATATTCATGTGTTTAAACCTTGTGAATTAATGAAAAAAGGCATTTCTCTTTATATCATGGTACTTTGATATGTTACTTATAATTATTTACAATGTCTTAAACCATGTTATAAAGTCCTTGGTATAAAATTAGGGTGTAGAGAAAATAATGAAGTGTGTATGATATGAGATTCTTATTGCATGCAAATGTGGTATACCTAAATATCTCTCATTATAGTATTAAGAAGATGGGACATTGTTAATGCAAATAGATCAGCACCTATTATACTTCTTGATTGGATCAAGCAGTAGTTCTTATAAGCTATAAGTGTAAAGATGCTTGGAGTTAACATATGGATGCTTACTTGGTAAGTAAGTACATCAGAGATGTATAATGAGGTCTTCACAAGGATACTTAATCTATGTTAGAGAAAGTATCTCATCATATCAGTGGTGTAAGTATCCTTAGACTTGAGATAACTAGCTATCTTAAATACGGACTGACATACTTTAACTCTAAAGCTTTTACTTTAAATAAGAAGTATACATAGTGAAGTGCTTAGGTATGGCATCACATATTTGAAGATAGGGTAGTAATCAAAGGAGTCATCACCCTAGATTATAATGAGGAGTTCATCTCATAGTTTTGATGAGTAATCTTTATTCAAGAATCTTTGGCCAAAGTAAGATGCCATGTGTGAATAGGACTCACAAAGGGCATTTTTGGAATAAAGGTGAAATTATTAGAATAATATATTGAGGTCTTAATTAGACATACTTAGTTAAGCTTTGAGTTAACACAAGTCCATATTTAAAGCTGGATGGGATAAAAGATGGTGAAAGGAGTTTATTGCACTGTAATTAGATATCAAAGGGTTAAGTCAAACCACTTAACTTTCTGACACTTGGGTATTCTTGATGTGTGGCTAGACACCACTCTAGACTTTTGCATAAGTGGATAATTCATTAGGAATCAATTATTGGGTTAGATTGGACAACAAGAATCCTAGTTAGACTGGGACTCTTATGCATTGTATGCTGCCATCGTGCTTCGGAAACCCACAGGGTCATATACTATAGGAAGTAAAATGAGATTCAAAGTGTTTGAATGGATTAATGATATGAGATATCATTAATAGATAAACAAAATAAATGAGGCAAATGACTAAGGTTGGAGCTCAATGACAAATTAGGAAACCAGAACTAGGGTTTTCAAAAATGGACTTGGTCTATTTTTGGAAACCAAAATTAGGGTTTCCAAAACTAGACCTTATTGAGTCTAGTTGGTAGCGCTTTTAGTCCTAATTTTTATGGACCTTTTAAAAGTTAAAAGGTCTTTGGATTGAATAATTAAAAGGCCAATTAAGTTGTCCTATTGAGCCACATAAATAATAGGCCATGTGTAGGTTGCATATGGGCCTATTACTAGGCCTATGTGCATATGCTTAAAGAGCCCATGTGTGTGGCTTTCATGTGGGTCCTTCTAAGTTATCTTTTAATTGTTAAAATCTAACCTAAAAAAAAGTATAAAATACATAAAATTATGATTAGCCACCACAGAGGCATTACAGACACATAGTTTACCGTAAAAAGCTTTATTTTCTCTCTTATTCCACTTTTCTTTAAAGTTTGTTCATCTTTGCAATTTTTCTACTAGCACCTGAAAAATTGCACACCCTCGCTTTTGTTACTTCTCATATGGATACCTTATAGGTTTGCCTAACTAAGGATCACTAAGGTTTGTGACAACTTGGCAAGAAGAGCAAAAGAAAAAGAAAGCTACATATAAGAATCACATAGAGAATTTACGATAAATTCTTATTTTATGATTTCCTCTAAAATAAATTTTTTGTTTTTCAATTTTTTGATGTTATAAGATTTACTATAATTCTATGAATTTTTTATTTCCATTGTTCATGAGCCCGTGGAAACCAACAATGGTATCAGAGCTAGGTTAAAAAAGTTTAAAACTATCGCACTTTGTTAGTATCTCGTAGTTAAGATTTAAAATTTTGGTTTGAGTTTTTTTTATGATTTTTAGTTTTATTCCTTTTCAAATGATTGGATATGTATTAAAACTAATTAGAAATAATTTTTTTCTGGCCTTGGGAATTTTTGGTATTTTATATGCTTGAATGAACCAAAATTGTGAAATTTTATTGTGCTGGTTGACTAAAATGTTGCTATTTGCTTTGATTAGTTATTTAATTAGTTTCTACCTGGAATTTTATTTTCAAGCTCTTAAATCTCTAAAGCTTGAATCATTTTATTTGATAATTAAAATAATTAATTGAATAGTAAACTCGAGTTCTAATAACATTTGTTGACTAGTTTTGGAAAAATTTTCTAATCCATTTTTTAATGTTTTTAGCCCTAAATTATTTTTCCTAGGTTTCTAAGAGATGGAACTTAATTTTGGAGCTGGCTAATTAAATTAAATTTCATTTCATACTTTTTTAAAAAATAATTAAATACAATTTTAGGCTATTTTTTCACTATTGAAAATGACTAAATTAGGGCAAATTTTTTCGAATCATTTCTTTTAATTTACAGCCCCAAATTAATTTTCATAAGTTTTTTAGGATTAAAAAGTAATTCAAGAGCTCATCAATAAAATTAGATTTTAGTTGATAATTAAAAGAATTGTTTGAAAACAATTTTGGTTGTTGATAACTCTTATAAACTGATTAAGGTTTTATTAATGGTGTCAAAATTTAATTTGCTTCTTTTAAATTCTAGAATTTTTTATTAATAATTATTGGATAATTATGAAGTTAATTTGAATATTTTAATTGATCAAAACTAATTACATAAGAATTGGATTTATAGTTTTATAATAATCGTATAAATATATACCGTATTCGCTATCGGTAGTGATTAGCAAATTAATTTTGAGTCGATTAATTGGATTGATTAATTTTGATTAATTTTATTGGTTATTGTATATAATTTTATATTTTCATGCTTATTGGAATTGATCCAAAATCATTTGGAACAATTATAAAATAATGCAAATTGGTTTATTGGCAAATGCGAGAAATTGAATTTTTGGCATTAGTGCAATTCAAAATTTCAAATTAAATATTTCCAAGATTTTATTGGAATTTGCTACTAGAATTTATGCAAATTTAATTAATTAATTGGATTAAATAATTAAAGTTATAAATTAATGATTGGTTGACCAATAGTTGGAAGAAAATTAACATTTTTAAGCATATGTTACTTGAGAATCCCAAAAGTAATTTTCAATTGGATTGAAAATTTTTTCCTTTTTTAGAAATGATTAATAAATTGGAAAGGATGTTTAAATATGGAATTATTTTGAGTAATTAGATTACTGAGATTAATTTCCATATTTAAAATTTCACAAAGCTAAGAATATATGGCATGGTAATTTTGCAAGAGTTGTGAAATAAACTAAATTCAAGCAAGTGAGATCCAAAAATTGCAAGTTAATTATGTGTATTAGAAATACATGTTAAGGGTGTATGTTTGGCATGATGACTAGTTATGGATGAAGACCAATCAGATTGATATATATTGTATGAATTTTTTCTTTGGTTAAATTAGGCCTGTGTCCTAGCCTTTTCTCTTATTTCTCTATTATATTTCTCTTCTCATCTAATTCCCCTCACATCTAATATGAGGTGTTCTAATTTATATGATATATAATAGATTACATAGGGTTAAATTAGGATGAAGAAATACAAAAAGCAAAATAGAGAAGAAGGCCCATCAAGAAGGACTAAAAAGAAATAGATAAAAGTGTTTTTTTTTATTTCTTATTGGGTTTGTAATTCATGCTTAACTATCTACAGTCTAGCCCAAATTGGTTTCTTTTG
This sequence comes from Hura crepitans, assembly GCA_948208565.1. NCBI lineage: Eukaryota > Viridiplantae > Streptophyta > Magnoliopsida > Malpighiales > Euphorbiaceae > Hura > Hura crepitans. The sequence goes on from CANXYI012002548.1 coordinate 5,631, forward strand.
GCTTAAGAAAATCAGTGTACTAAAAGCCCATGGCTAGATCATATATTTAATATGATTAAGTAGCATATGTATTATTTAATGAGATTAAATATGTATGTGTATGCCAAAGCATGCGAAATCCCTTTGCATGAGCATATCAAAGTATGCAGCTTTGATGATACTTAATTTAAAGAAATCCCTTGATAATATAAGACTTAAAAGCCTTTTGTTAATATGAATTAAGTTAGAGTTCTTTTTACTATTGGATTGTTGAGTATACTCAAGCCTATATTACATTGGATTTGTTTAAATCATATTAATAGATCCATCTTAACATGATTATTAGTCTATTGAGCATACTTAAGGCAAATAATCACAAGGTAAGATTGGGAAAATAAGTATGTAATACATATGCATCAAGTGTTGATGACCCAATGATCAGTAGTTGCATATGACGCCTACCATTTGGTTAATAGTTTGGTTTGTTGAGCATACTTAAGGCTTTGTCCTTAACTAAAATAGATATTGACCCACTAAGAAAGCTTCCAAAAGGCTTTTCTAGATCAATTAGTGAGGACTATTGGTTTGTAATAAAATAGTGGGAGTAATGCTTGATTTTAAAGACCTTAAAATTGTTGCATACATATTCATGATTGTACTTTAACATGCTTTCATTTTCACATACAACATCACTACCATAATGTCTTCCAACTTGAATTTATAGCAATATTGACTGAAAAGACTTTGAAATTTGAGAATAGTTTATAGAAGAGAGAAGTTAGATATATGTTGGACAAATGTATTCCACCTTTTTTTATTGATGAAAATTTTAGTTGGGGTTTGGAGTCTTTTTCAAAAGCTCATAGGGATGGCAATATGATTGCCTTTGTGTCTCCTAAACTTTAAAAAGAAAATGTGCATGTGATGCTTAGATCATCAAATGTCATCTTATGAAATGAAATATATGTGATATCTAAGGCATCATTTCATTTTAACATAATGGAGGACACTTCAAAAGTTAAAAGTGTTGGGCTTCAATTCCATAATTTTATGATTAAGAGCTAATTTTATAATTATAAAGATATGGTAAATTTGATAAAGTCTTTTTCTATTGGGAATATAAATTATAGTCTAATTATTTGAAACCCCATAAAAGTAGAAAGAGACTAATCCTAAAAGTAGGAATAACAAAGATTGCCTTGTGTCTATAATGAAGAAAGAGCATGTGATGCATCAACTTTAGGTATTAATATTATTGAGATTAATACAAGTAAGGGTGATGTAGACCCACGGGTAGCAAATAGAGTTAGAGTTGCTACATTAGTTATAAGAACATATCATTCGTATTTACCTTTGGGAATTGTATTTGAACTTAATAATTGTTATTTTGCTCTTTCCTTAAACAACAACATTATTTCTTTATCTTGCCTTATCAAACAAGATTTTGATATTAAAATTAATAAGAGCAAGGGTTGCTTAATTTATAAAGGCAATATTTTATATTGTTCTGGATTTAATGTCAATATAATTTATGTTTTTGATAATCAAAAGGAGACAACACCTAAAACCATCTTTCTTATGGCATTGCCATTTAGGCCATATAAATGAGAAGTGCATGTCTAAGTTACACAAGTTTGGCAACTTACATTCATTTAATTATGAATCAATTGAAACATATGAATCATGTTTATTAGGAAAAATGATAAAAACACCTTTTTGTGGAAAAGGTGAACATAATAGTGGCTTTTGGACTATATACATATAGATGTATATGGACCTATGACCACACATGTAAGAGCTGGGTTTCTCTACTTCATTACCTTCGTCAATAATTACTCTAGATATGGGTATGTGTACTTGATGAAGTACAAATTTGAAGGCTTTAAAAAGTTCAAAGAGTTGAAAAAATGAAGCTAAGAAATAGCTTGGCAAAGTATTAAAACACTTTGATCAAATTGAGGTGGAGAATACTTAAGTCATCAATTTTAGAGTTATCTAAGAGATAATGGTATATTATCTTAGTGGACTCCTCCATATACACCACAACACAATGGTGTATCTTAAAAGAGAAATTGAACCTTATTAGACATGGTTCGATCTATGATGAGCTTTGTAGAGCTAATTAGATCATTTTGGGGTTATGCACTGGAAACTGATGTTTATCTATTAAATAAAGTTCCATCAAAGTTGGTTGATGTTCCACCGTATGAGATGTGGTATAACAAGAAACATATTCTTTCACATATCAAGATATGAGGATGCCTTGTATATGTAAAGAGAATAATGCCAGATAAGCTTGAAGCTAAGTCTGATAGATGCTTATTTGTTAGGTATCTAAAGGAAACTTAGGGATACTACTTCTATTATCTTTTGAAATCGAAGGTGTTTGTTTCAAAGCATGTAATCCTTTTAGAGAAAGAGTTTCTCATGAAAGATAGTATGATCCATAAATTGAAGCTGATCAATTGACTAATCCTAGTTTTATTACTCATAGTGATGAGGTATTAGAAGAACTTATGGAAACACAAGTTCCTAGATGATTTAATAGGGTTAAGACTATTCAAAAGAGATATAGATTTCTTATGGATTAGGATAAGGAAGTAACCATAGTGAAAGACCATGAGCCCATGAGCTATGAAAAGGTTCTAAAGAGTTTAGAATCAGACTCATGGCTAATAGATTCCATGTATGATATCCAAGTATGGACCTTAGTTGATCTACCTAAAGGGATAAAACCCCTTGGGAGCAAATGGGTCTTTAAGAAGAAGACTGACATAGAAAGTAATGTGATTACCCATAAAGCTCAATTCATAGAGAAAGGATATCATCAAAGATAAGGAATTAACTTTGATAAAATCTTGTCTAGTTGCAATGCTTAAATCCATTCAGATTCTGCTTTTCATAGCTACTCATTAAGATTACGAGATTTGGTAAATGGATGCAAAGACAACTTTCCTTAATGAAAAATTGTTAGAGGAAGTGAATAGGACACAACTTAAAGGTTTTACATCTATAGATGGCAATTAGGTCTACAGGCCTTAAAGATCTATTTATGGATTAAAGGAAGCTTCTAGGAACTAGAACATCTATTTTGATTAGACAATCAAAGAGTTTGGCTTCTCACAAAACATAGACCATATGTTTACAAGAAGGTCAATAGAGATATGGCTGAGTAAATAGTTCTCCATGAAAGACCTTAGAAAAGTAATCTATATCTTAGGGATTAAGATCTATAGAGATAGATTTAAAAGGTTGCTTGGTCTTTCATAGACTACATAAATAGATAAAATGTTAAAGAGGTTTAGCATGGATCTCTTCAAGAAAGGTTTTATTCCTATGTTGCATGGGAAACACCTTTCTAAATCTATGTCTCCTAAGATATAAGAGGAGAGAAAGTGTATGAGCAAGATTCCAAATGCTTCAATTATATGATCCATTATATACATTATGTTATGTATGAGACCCAAAGTAGTATTTGCTATGAGTGTCACGAGTAAATTTTAATCCAATTATAGGGAGGAATATTAGGTGTCTATCAAAAATATCCTTAAGTACTTTAGAAGGACAAATGATTTATTCTTAGTTTATGGAGAAGTAAATCTACAAGTTAACATGCATATTAATGCCAGCCTTTAATTTGATAAAGATAACTATAAATCTCAATTTAGATATGTATACATTATGTGTATAGGAGCAGTTATTTAGAAGAGTTGTATACAGTATACGACTATGGGTTTTGCCATCAAAGATGAGTACATATAAGCTTCTGATGTAGCTAAGAAAGATGTTTGGATTATGAAGTTCATTCATAAACTTGGAGTTGTTTCAAGCATTGTTGTTCCAATACCTTTGTATTGTGATAACAATGGGGCTATTGTAAAAGCTCAAGAACCATAGTCTCATAAGTGATCTAAACATGTTCTTTGATGCTATCATCTAATCATAGAGATCATCGATAGATAGGATGTGAAAATTGAAAGGGTCCCTATAGATTAGAACACAGTTGATCCTCACACAAAGGCACTATCACAAAGGAAGTTAGATTAACATGTAAATGTAATAGGCATTAAGTACATGGGTGATTGGCTTAAGTGCAAGTGAGAGATTATTAGATGTATACCTTAGAGCTTATGTAATAAGGTTATATTCATGTGTTGAAACCTTGTCAATTAATGTAAAAGGAAATTCTATTTATATCATGGTACTTTTATATATTACTTAAAATTATTTGCAATGTCTTAAACATGTTATAAAGTCCCTAGTATAAAATCACAGTGTAGAGGAAATCATGAAGTGTTTATGATGTGAGATTCTTATTGCATGCAAATGTGATATATCTAAATATCCCTAATCATAGTATTCATAAGATGGTACATTGTTAATGTGGATAGATTAGCATATGTTATACTTCTTGATTGGATTAAGCAGTAGTACTCAAAAGCTATAAGCATAGAGATGCTTAGAGTTAACATGTGGATGCTTACTTGGGAAGTAAGTACATTTGTAAATGCCTAGAGTTTAGCCCATGATGATAACTAGAGACATGCTTAAGCAATAAGGAAAACAACCAAAAAAATCAAGTCCATATGAACTAATATGGCATAAGTCCACTCGGACTTGATAATATGAGGTCTGTACCATAGCCAGCCCAAACCAGTTAAGCCTAAGGCCACAATCTACACGAATAAGCCAAAGCCCATGTCTGTATAGACTAAAACAAAACTTAGCCCAAAGCCCATAGACTAGTGGGATAGCCTATAGCCTAGGTTTGCACGGACTTGCTGATGTGAAAAGCTTCCAGAAGTGTGAGCTTTCTATTTTGAATATGTTTCCTAGTCCTAGAAAGACTTTAATTCCTTATTTGTTGAGAGACTTATCCCTAAGCTTATAAATACCTCTAGGACAAAAAGGCAATCTCAAAGAGCAAAACCTTACAGTCTAAGAGTTCAAGAGAGAACTCTAACCAGGATTTACACTACTAGTCATATAAACCCACACTTAAAATTAATTCTTCTAAAACCCTACATTTTGTGTTATTGCTTGAGAGATCATTCATAAAGTAAAATCTAAGGCCTCTTACTATGTATATCTTAACTATTTTCTTAGACCTATGATCTTTAAAGATTGATCACAAATAAGGTGATTCCATGTAATCCCCACCTAAATCATAGGAGCAGGCTACTGTTTTAAGTTGTTTTATTGTGTACAATTGATTGTTTCTATGTTATAACTATTTTGTTATTTTTGTCCTAATCGCATGGACTTACCTTGATGCATGACTACATCTACACGGATTTATGTTAAATAATAGTATTCTATTTATCTTATATATCATGTTTTAATGTATTCTATTTACCATATTGACATGCTCATATGATGTTATCATGTCGTATAGTTATTCCATTCTATGATACATATCTTATTGGCATGCTAAAACTGTTAAATGGCTTACACAGACTCCCTCTCATGAGGAATGCAGTTCATACAGATGATCTTATTTTGATATTATTTGTTCTATCATGAAGTCCACACAGACTCCCTCTCATGAGGAACATAGTTTGCATGGATATATGCTTAATACATGTTTACTCCATTTTGTAGTCTGCACGGACTCCCTCTTACAAGGAACGTAGTTTATATGGATATTTATCTACAATCCCTTGTCATTGTGATTACATGTGTTGATTTATATGTTTTTTGTAATAAATCTATAGCTTTCTAGTGATTATGCTTAGACATGTATCTTTATTCATCCATATTTATGTTACATAAATCGTTGTATGCTCATTCTCTATAAGTCCTTATGAATCCTTATTTGGTATCATTAACCTTTCCTTTTAGTTGTATGCAAGTGACCTTTCTTACTGGAGTAGAGGTCTAAATGGACATAATGACCCCTACAAGCTGTAGTTCACTCGAATATGCACTGGAGCTATATTGGGTTTGCACTGACTTAGCAATGTACAAACGAGACCAATTAAGTGTTATGTATTATTTCCTTCGGTTTTGTACCTTTTATATCCTTTCCAATTTTAAGTTGTAATATGTAGTTTAATAACTTGTTTTACATGCCTAAATCCTAATATCACATCAAATGATTTTCTACCTAATTAATCAGTATTTTCCTAACAAATTGGTTTTGAAGTTTTCTTTATAAAAGTCATGTAAAAAATGTATTTTAAAAGGCCAATCTCCTAGAGATGGGAGTTGGGCAATTACTGCTAATTCCTATGGAATTATAGGTAATTATCAAGTTAAATAACAACTAATGAATAACCCGATTTCTAGATGTACAATAAATAATTATGTTTGTTATAGGATTTAAATACTGCAATATACTCTATCTAAGTGAAAAGTTGACATGAATGCTTTAAATATAATGCATGCTTACTTGATATGAGATTGATAAACATTACAATATAATAAAAGGCATATTATTGAGGCATAAATAAGATATGATTTTGAACCTTTTCTAGACTAAAGATCAGTGGTCCTAGTGTAGAGCCAAGTGATGAATTGAAACACAACCACTTTTATCCCTAATAAAATACATTAAATCTATGGTGGTGACTCCATTGGGGGCTAAGAATTTAAATCTAAAGGTATCCAAATAATATGCCATTTGATATTTTAATTTTTATTAGTCCCATGTATTACTTCTTATATAAAATGTGTCCCTTTTACCTTGGATTCCTAGCTAGTATATCCATCACTAACAAACCTCATGCCTTTTGGTATACAAAAAGGTGAAACTAATCAATTGCTATTATCCATGATTGGAGAGATCCGTTAGAAGGGACCTCTGCTTGTGGGAGCCATAAACCTTTTAGACCAAATCATGAACCCATATAGTTAATCCTAACAACTTCCCCTAGGTTGCATATGTAACACCCTTATCGGATTCCTAAAGAATCCTGATAATAGGTGCACTTACAATCTTTACTCAATCCTATTACTTCCTTCATATATCAACATCACATAGGCCTTAGGCCTCATATTCAGTTCAATATAAAATTAAGTCAACTGATCACATAAGTTTTTGTTCATTTATGTAAAGGCTGTTCATACAAATTTATAATTTAAATAGATTACAAAACCACAGTGGCTTCTAATCATGCTAGACATATAACCTATAGCAATTATATGAGTGCCATTACATAGAGTAAATCAAATAGAAATCATTTCCCTTGCCGACTCTACTTTTACACTGCACTTGTCTCGAGACATCCCTGCTATTCATGCTTACTTGCACACCAAAACATTGGTATGTTGAGTATAAAACTCAGTGGTGAATTTAATCAATTAAAAGTATGTCTCACCTATTAAACACATGATGTTTAGTGTGTACATATT
>CANXYI012002603.1:0-12033 GCA_948208565.1 Hura crepitans
AAATTATAAAAAGACTAATCATGCAATGGAACATATATGACTAATACCTACTTCTATAATTAGCATTAGGATTATAGAGAACTACCTCACATGGCTAATTTATCCTTGGAGATCATCGATAAAGGATAAAGTAAATAAATAGAACAAGAATGGTGGCCTCAAATCTTACTTTATGATAAATCTCTAAGAAAAAAGATAAGGTTGTGTTTGGAAGGAAATAAAGAGTTTAGGTAAGGGTTTTAGACTTATAGAGAAGATTCTATAATAGAGTTTGCATTAGTTAATTATTAATAACTTGTGATTAAATAAGGTTCATAAAAAAGAGGTATTTATAGAGCTTTAGTAAGGCATTCTTATTCAGTTAAATAGGAAGTCTCACCAGAATAGGGATTTCTAGATTAGAGTTTATTTAAGAATATTAATATTCTAAAGGCTTTAGGAATCAGGTCCATGCCAACCATGTTTTTAGAAAGTAAGTTCATGTGAACTATAGGCTTTAAAGTTTAGGCAGACAATGGGCTCTAGGCCTGGATCCATTGGGCTAGTTATGTGTAAGTTCGTATGGACCTTAGGCTAGCTAGTTCGTATAGATAGGCTATCCTATTAGTTCATAAGACTAAAGTTTAGGTTACTTCAACTTGTTACTCGATCTTGTCTCTAGCTAGCATCATAGACCTAGAATTTAAGTGCTTACACATACCTCACTACTATCACTAGATATGAATCCCTTAAGTTGTGTCATATAATTTTTGTCTATTAGATTTCCATTGAGGAAAGTTGCCTTCACATCTATTTGCCAAATCTCGTAATCATAATGAATTGCAATAGCAAACAAAATCTTGATGGATTTAAGCATAATAACTAGAGAAAAAGTTTCATCAAAGTCAATTCCTTAACTTTGATGGTAACCCTTTCTAACTAGTTGTGTTTTATAAGTAATTATGTTACCTTCCATGTTAGTTTTCTTCTCGAAGATCCTTTTTGCACCCTATGGGTTTTTCCCTTTGGATGGATTAATAAAGTTCAAAACATGGTTATCATACATGGAATCATCTTAGATTTTATAACTTGAAGCCATAATTCCAATTATGAGCTTATTAAAACCAAATTTTAGCATGTAGGCTCATCCTCCTTTACTATAGTCACATGCTAATTCTCATCAATGAGAAATCCATATCTCTCTAGAACAATATGGACTCTAGTAGAGTGTTTAAGAGCTTCTATAATAGGCTCTTTTACCCTATTTTCATGAGCAATAGAGTGGGGTTAATCAATTAATAATCGTCTATGGTTCTTAAACCCTATCAAGTTCAATTCTACTTCCACTATATTCCTTTACCAAAATACATTTTCTAAAAAAACACATACTTTGAAACAAATATCTTTTAATCTAAAGGGTTACAGAAATAATATCTTATAAACTTCTTTGGATACCCCACAAATAAAAATTTGTTAGATTTAACATCTAGCTTATCTAATATAACTCTTTTCACATAAGTAGTAAAGCCCAATACTCTCATGTGATTGAGATGGCTTTTTATTGCACCACATTTCATATGATTTAACATTAATCAAATTTGATAGAACTCTATTTAATATATAAACAATAGTTTTTAGTGCATATCCCTAAAAAGATTTAGGCAACTTTGCAAGTTTTATCATGGATCAAACCATGTCTAGTAGGATTGATTTCTCCTTTTAACTATATCCTTATACTATGGTGTATAGAGAGGAGTCCATTGAGATAACATCCCATTATCTCTAAGAGAACTCTAACACTCTTAGCTTAGGTAATCACCACCTTTATCCGATAAAGTTTTTGATACTTTTGCTAAGTTATTTCTCAAATTCATTTCTAAATTCTTTAAACTTCTCAAAGGCTTTAGACTTTTACTTTATCAAGTCCACAAGAATAATCATCAATAATTGTAATAAAGTAGAGATAGCCACCTCTGGCATGTTTGGTCATTAGGCCACAAACATCTAAATGTATCAACCAAAGGGTGATTTTGTCATATTACCTGATAAATAAGACTTACATGTTTTGTAAAATTCATAATCAAATGATCCTAAATCACCATCCTTATACATCTTAGACATGTATGCCTTATTTATACAACCAAGTCAAAATTGCCATAAATGAGATGGTTTCAAGTTATCATGCTTGAGTCTCTTAGTACTAACATTACATACCTCTTTTGTTTGATTAAGAATATAAATTCTATTAATTATTTTTATTAGAGTAATAAAAAATATCATTCAAATAAATAGAATGCCAATGTTCTTATTAATGGAAATATCAAACCCTGTTCAATAAGACAAGATAAAGAAACAATATTCTTATCCAAACTAGAAACATAATAATGGTTATTGAGTTCTAATGGTAATCCTAAAGATAAATACAAGGAATATATTCCTAGAGCTAATGCAACAACTCTTGCTTCACTTGCTACACATAATTCCACCTCTCTTTCATCTACTTTTTTGTTAATCCTTAGTCCCTATAATTCAAATCACAAATGAGACCTACAACCGGCATCTAATACCTATACATAGTTACTAATAGTTGTTTTAGCATTAATCTCAATAACATTAATATCTAAAGTTGAAGCTACAACTTGCTTTTTCTTCTCTTTTTTTTTAAACTTTTGAAAGCCCTTGTGTTAATGCTTCCAATGTCTAAACTAACTATAATGGAAGCGTGTATGCTTACGGGGATACTCCTTAGTTGTAACTAACTTGCTCTTGCCTTCTTTTTGCTCACTCTACCTTAGGCCTTATATCTTCTTTCATAATATGCTCATATATCACTTAAAAATATACATATGCTCAATTACACATTATAGCAAGTATAACATCATACATTTCGAACCATAACCATTCATGTGCGCCATTATCACATGTTCGGGTTTCATAGCCCTTTATACACCAATCTATCAATTTTATGTGTATTAACTCCACATTTTACTGAATTTATCATATTCTTAGGTTTAACCCATTATTATGTCATAATTATTAATATCACATATTAACAAAATCATTTAGGTCACAATTACCATTGATTTACCTTTAACTTATGCCTATACTAAAAAGACATATGTCCAAGGCTAGATAGTGGATACCATTGGCTCGAAGGCCACATGCCCAAAAGTGCATAAAATGTTGTACCCAAAGGCACTCACACCTAAAAGTGCATAAGAACATTGTACTCAAAGGAACTCATATCCCTAGATACGTAAACACATTAGCTCGTAGGCCTCGCACCCAAAGGTACATGAAAACATTGGCTTGAAAGCCTAATGCCTATTGTCATGTAAATATTGACTCATAAGTCTCATACCCAAAGGTAAGTATGGTAGCTATTAAATACTAGTTGATTAGTCAACCTATCCAAACTAGGCTATCTAACTATATAAGCATTATTAAACTTGTTAATTTATTCCATTTTAACAATTTTTAAGCTATAACATTATTTATGTCTCAACTTGGACAAACTGATCACATTGGCCCTTTTGTACCTTAGTATGCCTTAAACACTCATGCCAAGTAGCATATGTCATATAATACAAAGTATAGCAAATTTAGGCTTTAATGCATCATAGTTCTCATTCCTCATTACATGCCATTTTACACATAACATCGATATTTATCGAATTATCTACCTTTAGTATCTATTAGAGGGCAATCACTTATACCCAAAACAAAATGGAATTCAGCTACTTTCTATAGCCTATACCTATTCAAATAGGCATTTCAGACCTCTCACATTCAGATTTTAGTCATTTTCATCTTTTATTACTCATATAGGCATTTATTTCCATAAAAGTGCCTAATTCACACCATTCACTCATTTAATGCATTCATCCATCACTAAGCACACACATATATTCTAGTCATCATATGTGCACACTCAAAAAGGCATTTAACCACAAAACATGTTATACAAGTCATTTACATACATAAGTCACAAATTGCCCATACAACTCACTAACCATGAAATTTTAGCCTTTAATTGTGTAAGGCCACAATTTCATATGCATAACTCATTTTGATTATCATATAACATGTATGGATGCTCAAGTCACATCCTTTAATGTGAATCCATCTTTTATGTTTATGCATGCATTAACATGCCTTAATGGCTCATTTTAGCCATAAGGCTACATATAAATGCATATCATCATCTATTAACCATTTAGCCACCTATTCTAACCATTAGCATCTCATTCATGCCACATAAATGCACATTCCATCATCCCTTAATAATACAAACACATGTGCGCATTAACTATATACAATATCCTAAAATGCACAAATTCACATAAAGCACTTATCACTTAATTTCACCATAAAATATGTATTACACATACATAATAAGGTATAAGCAAGCACATTTCATGCATTCATCATCCATTAATGTCGTTCATGCTAAATTTGCATTTAATACACATTATCACATTAATTGCCTCATTTATGTCTAAATGCCATAATGATATCATATCATTTTTATTCAATTTAAGGTGATTACACATACCAAGATAAGTCATCTGAGATGTCTGATGCTCTCCTATGCCTTTTCTTTACCTCGAAAGCCTGGATCGAGTTTTTATCAATGAATTCAAATATGTTTGATTTTTAGAAAATCATATAAAATCATAAAAAAACTCCAAAAATCAAAATGAGCCTATTTATGCTCTCTTGGGCACCTGAGGAACCTAAGAAAAATATTAAAAATGAAAGAAAATTACTTGATTATTAGATATATACTATTCACCTCAAGAAAGAAATCACGATTCTTTCTGAGATACTCTACCAAATTTGGGTCTCTTAGTGTCTACAAGTTCAGTTCAAGAAACTCTACCCCTCAGGACATGTTTTTTATGGTGGATGGGAGAGTGTGATGAAAGAAATGAAAGAGAGGGGAGAAGATAAGTGTGTCGACTTTGAGGGAATTGAGAGAGAGAATGAGGGTAGAAATGAGGAGAATTGGAGGGAAATAGGTATTTATAATTTTAAAAATTATTTTTGCCAATATTTTGTAAAATTTTTATCCCCTTTAGGCATAATTGATTTCCTTAATTTCTATCGCCAAAATTAGATATATTCTTCCTTTAATTTCCTCTAAAATCTCTAGCACAAAAAATAAAAGAAACTCAAAAAAATAATATATTTTTTTCCAAAAATTAAGTAAAAATACTTCCTGATATCAAAAAATTATGATTCCAAAGCAAATGGACTATTCAAAATATTTGAGTATCAGGTTGTAACATTTTCATATTATTTTGAGCAACTTTTACTTTATTTTAAGATTCTACTTTGTCTGTGGCACTATTCACTGGACGTTGATGTAAAATCTTGTTTAGCACTTTTAACCATCTAAATGACTTTGGATTGGCTTCAAACTTTGCCCAAAATTCTCTCATAATTAATACTTCCAAAAATTCTTGGGTTTTGGGAAGCATCATTCATCCTGGGAAAAACTATTCACGAGAGTCGGGATTTTCGGGTCGTTTCATTTCTTCCCCTCTTAGAAGAGATGTCATCCTCGATATACCTGGTTTAAAGAGATATGGATACTGCTCTATCTTCTGAGCTTCACTCTCCTATGTAGCTTCTTCTATGCCGTGATTTTGCCACAACACCTTCACCAATGACACTGTCTTGTTCGATAACTCCTTAATCTCTCTGGCTATAATACTTATAGGTTCTTCCTTATATGAAAAGTGTGACCATATCTCTACTTCTTCAACTATTAACATATGTGAAGGGTCTAATCTATACTTTCTTAGCATCAAGACGTGAAACACATCATGAATCTGATACGATTCTAGAGGTAAAACCAGTCTATAGGCCAATGGACCCACACGTTCTATGATCTCATATGGTGTAATGAACCTCAGACTCAACTTTCCTTTCTTATTAAACCTCAACACCTTTTTCCATGGAGATACCTTGAGAAAGACTTTATCACCAACTTCATACTCGATGTCTCTTCTCTTCAAATCTGTATAGGACTTTTATCTATCAAAAGTAGCCTTTAGCCTTTCTCTGATGATTTTCACCTTCTCTTTAACATCTTTAATCAAATTTGATCTTATAAGCTTATGCTCACTCAACTCGCTCCAACATAAAGGTGTCCTGTATCATCTCCCATACAATGCCTCGTAAGGAGCCATACTAAGGCTTCCTTGGTAACTATTGTTGTAAGCAAACTCTACCAAAGACATATGCTTATCCCAGCTGCCCTTGAGCTCTATGGCACATGTTCGAAGCATATCCTTAAGCACCTTAATATGCTGCTTTAACTGACCATCCATTTGAGGATGAAAAGTAGTGCTAAAACTAAGCCTAGTTTTTAAGGCATTATAGAGTTTCCTCTAAAATCTTGATGTAAAATGGGGATCTCTATCTGAAATGATAGAAAAAGGCACTCCATAAAGCCTAACTATCTCATTAATGTACAATTCAACAAACTTCCCCAAGGAATATTCCTTTCTTTATTGGAATGAAGTGATCTAACTTAGTTATTCTATCATCCACCACCCAAAGAGAATCATGCTTGTTCCTAGTCATTGGTAGTCCAATGACAAAATCCATAGTGACACAATCCCATTTCTATTCTAGAATCACTATGAGATGTAGCAAACTAGCAGGAACTTGATGTTCAACCTTTTACTTGCTAATAAGTGAGGCATTTAGTTACATAATTAGCTATGTCTCTCTTTATGCCTAGCCATCAATATACCATCTTCAAATCCTAGTACATCTTAATACTACCAGAATACATAGCATATGGTGCATTATGTGATTTTTATAGAATCTGCTACCTTACATCTTCACCATCTAGTACACAAAGACACTCATGATAATACAAATAATTGTCCTCCATAATCACAAATTCGGTAGACTTCCCTTCTTAAATCATACTCATGATACGCTAAAGCTTATGATCATTCTTCTGTGAATCCTTCACTAACTGTATCAAACTTGGCTTAACATATAGCTCAGATAATAAACCTTTATTAGTTTATAGCTTTAAACTGACATGCATCGCCTTTAAAACTAACATAAACTTCCTACTTAAGGCACCTATAGCCATATCAGCTTTTCTAGGTTGGTAGTCAATAAAGCAATCATAACCTTTAATCAACACCATCCATCTTCTTTACCTCAAGTTTAACTCTTTTTGTGTCGGTAGATACTTCAAACTCTTATAGTTAGTGAAGACATAGCACTTTTCCCTCTCAAGTTAATACCTCTAAATCTTTAGAGCAAACACAATGGTTGTGAGCTCTAAGTCATGTGTTGGGTAGTTTCTCTCATGAGGTTTTAATTACTGGGAAGCATAAGCAACAACTTTGCCATCCTATATGAGTACACATCCCAACCCATTCAGTGAGGCATTACTGTATATGGTGAACTCTTTTCTTGACACTGACTGAACTAAAATTAGAGCCTTGATTAATATAATCTTAAGCTTATCAAAACTCTCTTGACATTTGCTATCCCACTCAAACTTCACATCCTTCCTTAAAAGACGTGTCATAGGGATTTCTTTCAAGGAAAATCCCTTGACAAACCTCGTATAATATCCGACCAAACCTAAGAAACTCCTAATTTTAGTTGTATTCTTAGGTGGTCTTAACTCTATTGCAGCCTGAATCTTACTAAGATCGATCTTTTTACCTTCTACCAATGCTTATGCCTTAAAAATAACACTTCCTCTAGCCAAAACTCACACTTGTTAAGCTTAGTATAGAGCTTCTCATCCCTCAAGATTTATAGAACTATTCATAGATGCTTCTTGTGCTCTTCTCAGTCCTTAGAATACAGAAGGATTTCATTAATGAAGACTACTACAAACTGATCTAAAAATTCCCTAAAGATCTAGTTTATAAGATCTATGAATGCCGTCGGTGTATTAGTTAACCCAGAAAGCATCACTAGGAACTCATAATGACTATATCTAGTCCTAAAAGCCATCATGTGTATATCCACCCCTTTCACTCTCAGCTAATAATACCTGGACCTAAAATCAATCATAGAGAAGACACCTGCCCCTTTAAGTTGATTGAAAAGATCATCGATCCATGGTAATGGATATTTATTCTTGATGGTGACTTTGTTCAACTACCTATAATCCACATAAAGTCACAAAAATTGTCTTTTTTCTTGATAAATAGAACCATTGCTCCCTATAATGAAACAGTCGGTCTAATGAAACCTTTGTCAAGAAGCACTTGTAATTGTTTCTTCAACTCTTTTAGCTTTACATAAGTTATCTTATACGGAGCTATAAAAACTGGCGTTGTGCCTGGCATTGCTTCAATTCTAAATTCTAACTCTGATTTTGGTGGCAAAGTAGGTAATTCATCTAGGAAAACATCCCCCAAACTTTGCCAAAATAGGAATCTAACTTGCTTCTAATACTTCCTTTTTGGTTTCAACCATATATGCAAGGTAGGCTTGACAACCCTTTTGTATCATCCTTCTAGCCATAATTAATAATACTATATTAGCCATGCAATCCAATCTTTCACCCATCACTATCACTTTTGACCCTTCACTACCTTATAATGTGATCCTTTTCCTCTTGCAATCCATTATGGCATGATAGTTGGACAACTAGTCTATGCCCAAGATAAGATTGAACTTATTGAACGGCAATTCAATGAGATCCACTATGAAAACATGTCTTTTTGCTAATAAAGGACAATCTCTATATACCTAGTTCACTATAATGTATTGTCCTATAAGATTGCTAACAATCCTATCAAAACTAGGTCATCTGACTCTAAACCCCGATCTATAACCCGTGTTATACAAATATATGAATGTGTAGACCCAGGGTCTATCAGTGCTAAAATAGGTAAATTAAAGTTATAAAGTACCTATTATAACATCCGTGGCATCAACCTCATCTCTAGCCCGTATAGCATACTATCTAGCTAGAACTCTATAACTTGTCCTTTTGACTAGCAATAGCTCTACTCCCGATGCCTCACTTATCCCTCTTCTATGATGAGTCTAGTGGCCTCACTAGATAATCTCTCTAGAAATGCTTTTTAGAGCCACAACCCTAGCAAACTCTTAGTATTGTTTTCCAATAAATGCTTCCGTGTTTTTTGTGACAAGTCTCATAAACTAATGTTGAAACACTACCAATTGTAGGTCTAAAAGCACCTAAGGTCTGAGTCTATACTCTAGAACCTTGTCCTGACCTTTGAGATTGATATGACTTCTTGCTCTATTGATGCTTGCACTAACCCCCTTTCTATTTCTTATCAGTTGTATAGCTAGAACTACTCTATCCTTAGCCATATGACCTCTTCTTAAAGCTATATCTCTTCTATCTCAGCTGATGTACCATCTATGTGGTATGACAAGCTATTATCGAGGCTAAAAAAATCCTTGATCTATATTCGAGCAACTTGTTACATAATGTCCATATTTAACCCCTTCTCAAACTTCATGCTGCAATCTTCCTCTATAGCCACCACTACCTTAGCATATCTACTCAAGTAAGCAAACTCCTTCTCATACACAAATATAGATCTATGCTTTTGCTCTAGATTAATAAACTCTAGGTACTTCTAATCCAAGTAATGTTTAGTTATTTACTTCTTGAATTCTTTAAGAAAGATCTCCCATCTAAGATCATCAGCCATCTTATACTTTGTAATGGCCTCCAACCACTTTAAAGCTTCCTTCGATAGCATAGAAGTAAAGCACATAATATACTCCTCCTAAGGACACTTCAACTGCTGTATAATCCTGAACATCTGATCTAGCTAATACTTAGCTCTACTCGACTCATCTAACTCCTTACCCTTGAAGAACTCAACCTTATTCTTCAATAACCATTCCATGTACATCTTCTGAAAAAGCCTACTGCTTTTAAGGTATTAGAGGTGGAGCTGTGTGTGCTATAACAACTACAGCAGCCACTGTCCCTTGCCTAATGGATTCTAACATAATTTCTAGTGATGTTGACTGACCCTGCTATCCGTACACAACATGCCCCGCATCATTGGAGGTCACATACTATGACACCCTTTACTGGATTTTCGAAGAAACCCAAAAAGTGGCACACTTCCTGCCAGGTCACCAATCCTTAAATTTCCCCTAGGGTCATTCATTTAACTTCTACCAATTTCACAATAAATCATTCATTCTTACTCCAAAATCACTCCAGCTAGTTCCTATAATTCATTTAGGCTAAAACCCTTATGGTTCAACCATTACAGAGAAAAACTAATAATACTTAGGTGTTACCTAAAAATTCGGCAGCATAACGGCTGCCCGGTTCTTAACCCAAATTTTAAACAAGCCTTTGAAATAGTTCTATAAGTAATTCATAACACCTGGACCCATCCAATCCCTCATGCTCAGCCTATCATCATCATTTAACACATACCAAACTCAGGCCTCAGGCCACAGATAAAATAAGCGAAAATATGGAGCCTTAGGTGTACTTCGGCATCAACATCACATAAAATCATTCATTCACCAAAGAACATGTATAATTACTTAATTTAACATCAACAAGTCATAATCACTTAATTGTATTACATTTCTAAAGCTTAAATACATTTCCTACCTATTTCCCACATAATTTTTAGCCATTAAAATTACCTCATTTGGCCATCGGAGAAGAAAGTTATGGCCTAAAAATAAAAGGGGTGGCATCTAGAATTCTGGTAGAAAAGAGGAAAATGAGCAAAATGAGTTATATTTTTTAAAAAATGGAAATCCACTTGTTCCATGCCCTTTGCCACTTGGCATTGTTATGGGCCCTATTTTGACACCTCAAAATTGACTGGAAAATTCTCGGACCATCTCGATTTTTTGGTAAACTTAAAAAACTCATAGAAATTCACTCGGACCTCCAAAAACTACATCGTTTATTTTAAAATTCCTATTTTAATCCCTCTAACAACTCATAAATTTTTTGTGGCCAAATTTCACTAATAAGGAAGTTTTTTTATTACCTCAATTTACGTGCTAACCTAAAAATTACGAGATTTTGTAAATGACCTCCGATTCCAAAAATTCTTTCACCATTTGACTCAGTGTGATTTTTTAGCTTCATGGTCCACTATTTTTGGGCCTGTCTAGGCACATCCCGAGTTAATCTTGGCTTAAAAAATTTTTATTGCCTCGATGGGTAGCTTTCAGGCTAAAATGAATTATTGGTTTCGCTAAATTTTTAAAATTTGCCTATTTCATCAAATTAAGGTCCCTCATGTTTTATGACCTATGTCACTACCTCGGTCCATGTGCAAGTGACCTAGTACCCTGTGGCACTATTCACAGAGCCTTAAAACACGAGCATTACATTTCTTCCCCTCTTAATAAAATTTCGTCCTCAAAATTATCTAAAGCAAATGAAGTAAAATATTGAGCTCTCACTTGCTTGTATAGCTCTCAGGTAACTTCTTCTGTACTTTCATACCTCTGTAACATTATAATAGTGGTATAAAGTCATCTATGAAAATATATCATTTCATGAGCCATATTCTATGTTGTTTCTTAGTTATAACTTATATCTAGATGTGCTTTAATAATTATCATTAGAGTCATTTGTAGCTAGTCTAATCTATACCCCTTGAGCACAAAACCTACACACACTGTGCACTACTGTAGCTCAAGTGGCAATATAAGCTAGTATGCTAGAGGTTTTAACCTTATCAGTACTCTCGTATGGTCTGATAACCTAGGACTCAAGTACCCTTTTGCCAAACCTCTGCACTTAGTTTCTAGAAAAAAACCTCTAGAATACTTTATCTCTAACTAAATATTCAGTAGTTTTCTGCTTTAAGTTAGTACCAAAATCTTGATATAATCATACTGATTTCAGCTTTTTTCTGATTCATTTCACTTTTCTTTAGCCCCTTTAATCAAGTCTACTCTGGAGACTTTCTATCTCAATCTTACTTCAATCATGAAAGGTCCTGCATTGTCTATCATACAATGCCTTATAGGGCTTCATTTCTAAACTAATTGATTACCACTGTCATAGGCAATCTCTAC
>CANXYI012002677.1:0-10912 GCA_948208565.1 Hura crepitans
ATTAAATCACACCATATGCAACATTGCACATAAAAAGTCATGTTTTATCCATCGTCGTAAAAATCACTATTCATTTGGTAAGTTTACAAGTATGCACTATTAATTTGGTTAATTCTAGATTTTATGTCTTTCATGAAACCACCAATACAAATTCCAAACTCAGTATTTGTATGTCATTTCCTCACATATCTTTCCATGAGATATTTTATATTTAGGCCACTAAAGGGTATATAATTTCTCGTTGTTTTATTAGCCATTACTTAGATACCCTTTACATACCTAATTAGGTCACTACTTTGCCAAGATTTCATGCCATACATTTTAATGTCATTATCCCTTTTCAAGTATGGTTTATACACCCCATTTACATGCCATTATCCTACCTAACATGCGATAT
Organism: Hura crepitans; assembly: GCA_948208565.1. NCBI lineage: Eukaryota > Viridiplantae > Streptophyta > Magnoliopsida > Malpighiales > Euphorbiaceae > Hura > Hura crepitans. The sequence continues at coordinate 398 of CANXYI012002677.1, forward strand.
GTAGTGATCCATATGCCATGCCATATCATATATACCATTCAGCCATGTTACACACATATATACACACCTCTAAATGCCTTCCCAAATTTTCATGCAAAACATATTATTTTAACTTCAATAAAGTCATTAAATTATTACTTTATCTTAATGTTAGGCCTAACACCATGAACACACAATTCTTTACAATAAACATGCATATTTTCATGGCAATTCATATGACATACTAAATTTAAGTATATTCCACATACTTAAGCTATGAAAACACCCTTTTCTCTATCACTTGAGGCCTTGAAACCTTAGTCTCCTTCAATGGCTTCTTTGGTACCTAAACATACACATTTTTAGCTTAGAAAATTATCAAAAAATCTTACAAAACTCTAAATGGAGATCTAAGACCATGGCTACTATTAGAATACCCTAACCTACCTAAAACAAAAATAAAATTCAATTAAAACACTTACACAAGAATTTGGCACTATTCACCAAGGTGTGATATCACTCTTTCTAACCTTTGTTTTTAGTTTTTATCAGAGGATTTGGCTTCTAAAGACTGTAGAAGATAAGATTCATGTAATTTATGTGAAATTTGGTAGTGAAAGGAGAGAGAAAATGATGAAAAAAGAAATGGAGGAGTGAGAAAATGGCATCGGGTTTATGGGGAAAAAGAGGAGGAAGATGAAGATCTGACACATATGACCCTTGCACATGTGTGGGCCCTTATATAAGGGTAGGTGGGTGGCCTAGATTGCGACATGCGATAGTCCAACGATTTGTTTTCTCCCAATTTCTTTTTCAACTTCAAAAATTCATAGAAAATTTTCTAGACCTCTAAAAATACTCATTCTAATTTAAAAAATCCTAGATTAGTGTTACTAAGGCCCAAGTAAAATTTTGAGTCAAAACTCCATTATAAACTTTTTGACTCTATTCACTTGCTAGAATAAAATATTCAAAAAAATCAAACGACCTTAGAAAATTAAAATTCCTTCTCTATCATACTCATTAGAATTTTTGATGTCTAGGGTATGGTATTTTTGGGTCCGTCCGAGTACATCCCGAGGTTGTCCCGACACAAACTCATTTTATCTCCTCATACACTAGTTTCTTGACCTGACATGATTTAGTGGTTCTGCTAAATTTTCAAAATTCATTCATTTTACCTATTTTTAGGCTTGTCAAAGTTTTATGACCAATACGCCCTTTTTAGGCCTCATAAAGATGCCCCGCACTGTAGGGAACATCACTCGAGCTTAGAAGGTACTGTTCATAGAACTTAGATATACAAGCATTATAGCTCTAGTATTTGATCGATTCTTTCTAACCAATATTCTTCTATAGTAGAATCATCTCTGTCTATCCCCAAGAAATTTATAGCTCCCATTTTCTTTACTCATTCTAGATACGTATTCTAGAGAGCTAAAGATGGTTATGGTTTTGTTGTTGTGCTAGTGGTAGAGGTGGGGTCACTAATATAGTAACTTGTTTAAACACTTCTAACACTTATTGTATTAGTGCTGGTTGTACTGGCACTAGTTGAATAGGCGCAAGCTAGGCAGTATCACTATATACTAGAGTTTTTGAGCTCACTTGCTCATGAACAGTTATAAGGGCATGGCTTTTAGCCTCTTCTTCACTAGCTAGTTGTCTCAATTTACTCATCTTTCATCTATATCTGATAGCAAATGTGACACCCTTGACCATATTTCCAAAGAAACCCCGATAGGTGGTGCACATCCCACTAGGTCACACTTTCTAAAATTTCCCCAGGTTTGCACTCCTTAACACTTATAGAGTTTTTTTTATTTGATAAGGTATTGCTTAAATCCTTAGTCTATCCCTTAACTGTTCTTATTAAGGTATAATAGACTCAAGAAATCATTCAATAGACCTTCAATTGGTTTACAAAAATCTAGGCCGCACAATGGCTACCCGGGTGACATTCAAAAATTTTTTTTCCACCTATAAAAGCACTTTTAATTTTATTACCAACACTCCATCTCCTTTTGGACCCTTTTAGTCTACACAGTAACATCACCACATTATCAACATACACCAAAATACCAAACAGGGACTTAGGCTTAAAATCATCAAAAGCCATAAAAATTAAACATTAAGATAAATAGCCTGTCTATATACACCACACATACACTTATATATACAGACACTAATAGCTCTTAAGCTTATTGAACCAATAACCTACAATATTTACATGAGTGCCTACTAAACATATAAAACACATAGATATATAACATTTAATGCTTGCGCTACTACATTGCATGCTCCTCTACGTTGGAGTGCTAACTTTTGTAACCTGCACACTAAAACACTAGTATGCTAATTAAAAAATTCAGTGGTGAATTTAATCTATTAAAAACATGTCATGTGCTAGCACTCATATGTAGCAATAGGCTATAAATGTATACATGTAATACGTGGCAATCAATTTATGCATGTGACATTAATTCCAATACTCAATCTCCTAATTAAATTAATTATAGTTATGCCACTATGGTAATTCCATTTAATTTATTCATTCTATAATATAACCTCAAATTTATTCTATATTTTAATATAGTCTAATTTAATTTAATAGGTCTATCTAGATAGACTACACTTAAAAGTACTAGAATAAGAGGGAACTGAAAATTATGCAATGGTCCACATTCTGGACCCTGACCACTGTACTGGCCAAGTCTGATAGTAAGCATTAGTTCACATGAACCTCTCAATACTGGATAGGAGATAGTAGGGATTAGTCCATAGACCTCCCAATATTCCAAAAATCAACAGCAAGTCACTCTGTGGATAGCAAGGATTAGTCTGTAAACCTCTTAATATCTAAATAATCAATATCAAGTAACTCTAGTGGATAGTAGAGATTAGTCTGTGCAACTCCCAATATCCAATATATAATCATCAAATATCTTTAATGGATAGTAGAGATTAGTCTTTAGACCTCCCAATATCTAACAAATCATCATAAAATATCTAGCAGTTGTTAATCCCTAGTTGATAGTGGGTTTCTAACTAATGAGCCATTTATCTTTATTTTATGCCCATTTACTTACTGATCATCATTTTATAATATTTAAAGTTGAACAATAGACTGTTATAAATTTGTTTCAATAGTTGAATTTTGACCTAGACAATTACAAGCCTATTTTTGTCCTATCGGACAGTTATATGTTTGTTATTTAAGCCAATTTTTGGTCTTTTTCTTGGGCAATTTCAATAGGAATCTAAGTTTATTTTATGCCATTATTCTTAGTCTAATTATGTTTAAGTTAATGGCCATTTCTATTTCAAGTTTGAATTAATCATTTTCATGGGATAGTTATAAGTCACTTTTCATTATTTGTACGTAGTTATAAGTCCATCCTTACCATTTATGGGCATTTTTCTATGCCACTCTAATTCATTTTGGCATGCCATTGTGGCTCCCAAAATTATACCATTCCATAAATTCTAAATGGCCTCAAAAATGACCTAAAATCATTTAAAACCAAGTATACAAAGTGTCCCAATTCATGTCCAATTTCATGGCATTATAAGATACATTATAGGTCATTTCTATCATCCCTATTTTAAGCCATTTATAAACCATTTCTTAGTTCAATTATGAACACCATTTGTTTCCTTATACTAACTAATTATTTAACCATGCTTACTCGCATATTTATGCCCATTCCATGCCATCTTAATGTCACATAATATATGTCCATCATGTCATGCCAATTCTACAATTCATACACCATATAACACACAGTCACATACATGCCAACCATAATATACCTCTTGACCACCACTAAATCAAGGTCACCCACTTGCATATTTCCATAATCACCACACATACATGTCAAATACCAAAATTCTACCTTATATATGCCTACACACATGACATATCATGCACACCATGCTATAACCTACCATATACATGCCTCAGCCATGCTATGATTTCACATATACATGCACATTTTCATCAAATTCATGACACACATCTAATCCCATGCCTAACATACATTTTCCTATCACATAAACCATGCCACCATGCCATACACATAACTTGCAATCTAAAGTACCCTAGTACTCCTTTTGGCCATTCATGGCATAACCTATAACCATGCGTTTTCTCACTATACACACATATAAACAAACCTATAGCATACACATCTTTGGCCATTATAATCCTTATGTACACATGCCACAACAGACCACACACACACACACACACATAACCTCTTAGCCAAAGTGAGACCATACCTTTCCAGTAATTCCTTCCACTAAATCATCCCACAAATCACTTAATATATAAGGAAATAACCTTAAGGTAAGCTCAATTCACTATTACACACTCATTACCCATTATAACCATCAATTCCATACAATTTTTCCACACAAGATACACTTAAAATGAACATGGCATTCCTTAAATACATTAAATTTCCATACCTAGAATTGAATTGAAGTCTTGCCTACACTTTAGCACCTTTATTTCCCTTGTTCAACATTAACTCCACCATAGCCTACAAATACATATACATGTCTTAGAAAGATCATAGAAAATTCCATAGACATCCAATTGAAAATCTAAGAACATAGGCACCCTAAGAATGATGAAAACTATTTAAAAAAAGGAAAAAAGGAGAAAGGTCACTTATATATAAACTTGATTTTTCAAGCACCCTTTTATTTATATAGAGCGTCTATGATTTTTTGAGCTCTATGCTTGCTTATGGCCTCTCAAATCTTTAAAGATGAATTCTTAAGTAATCAGTATAGTTTTTGCTGGCAATTTAAGGATGAATAAAGCTTGAATAGCCATGGAAATAGAGGAGATAAGGGAAGAAAGGGGAAATAGGAGGGTGGTGAGGTGTCAATGGGCTAAATGGGGTAGTGCCCACTTGGCACCCCTTTTATAGTGGTTGGGGTAGCTTGGGTGGTGACTCACTCAAATGCCTCAAAATCTCTATTTTTCTCAAAAACTTCGAGAAATTTTAAAAATTCACACAAAACATAAAAAATTGTTGGATCAATTTTAAAAATCCTCAATTGAGCCTATTTTGGGGCTCATAAAATCTCGAGTCAAAATTCCTTTTGCAAGAAAGTTAATTAATTTCTCAATTTATGTGAAAATCTCAAAATTAATGAAAAATAGTAAATGACCTTAAAAATTAAAAGTTCCTTCACTAATGGCCTCAAAGGAATTTATGACCTTCAAGATATGGTAGTTTCAAGTTTGTCCAAGCACATCCAAGTTTATTTTAGCCTAATCCATCTGAGTCTACGACCTAATATATTTTGGCCTAAATAAATTTATTAATTCTGCTAAATCTTTAAATTATGCCTTTTTCATCATTTTCAAGCCCCCCAAAGTTTCATGACTATTACGCCCCACCTTAGCCTGATAAAGATGACCTTACACTTCGTGAACACTTTCCGAGCCTGGGAGGTACTATTAATGGAGCCTCAACTTACGGGCTTTACAACAAACATTAGCCTTAAGCAGTATAGTGTTGTGTGATGTATGTATATATGAAACGCTATGGCACTCATATATATCCTAAGAATGCATAAACATTGCTCTGATACCACCTAATGTGATACCACTCACTCAACTTAGTAGTTGCATCCAAATGAGAGATGGCACATTGTGACACCTCCTATTTGAATCGTTGCCAGCTTAAATAAGAGATGAGATGTTAATAGGTTTTACTTAGTTCTAGCATTATCTCCTTGAAACCCTATTATGTGTATGTGATTTAAGATTATCCTAATTATCTTATATTATATACACATGCATATTAAATCAATATTATCCCTCTAGGATAGAAGTCTGACAGCATAATAGCTGTATGGTGTCATACACCAAAATAAAATCTATAGAAAATAACATTTCCATAAAGTCCTAATCTCAAGCTAACATCTTGGACCCTTATGGCCCTCATAACCCATCTCAATCAACATTCTCATAATAAATTTATCATATTACTTATAACAATCACACCATTAACACATAAATAAGTTCATATACAAGCATATCAAAATAATATATCACTTATCATATTAGTATACGTCTCCACTGAACTCAAGTAATATGTACATGAGACAAAATCAACTCATTCTACCTATTTACATATGTGTCCCATCTACTATTATGTACATAATTCTATACGTGACAAAAGTGTATGAAAGCTAGAAATGGGCTCTACTGCACTACTACTTTATAACTGGACTTAAGCTACCTATCTATAACCTAAGCATCGAAAACACAATACGTTAAGCTTAAAACATAGTATGTATTTGATAAAATATGTTCACATTCAAATACATATTCACATTTAGCATACAATGCCACATAATATGAGTTATGAAATAAGCCAATGCATTATCATGCATAGTGGGTTACATAAGCCATCAAATTATATTATTGAATTCCATTTATCATGCTCATGTCCTTACTTGGTAACGACATTGTCATTTGTTATTCTCATATTATGTCATTTAATATGTTTATTTATTACTTTTATGTACACTGGTACCATGAATTAATTATTATTTCACTATATATTGTATTACATATTGTCTTTTCCATTTACTAGCCTATATTTGATAGACACCAATCCAAATACTAGATATCGAATCATAGTGTACAGTAGCCTATATTTAGACCTTACAGCTACTGCACTAGCATACACACCAATATAATTGTCTAGTGCTCTTGTTCAACATCTCGGTAGTGACACCCACTTTGCAATATGTGTAATGGTTTTGTTAGACCTCCTGATAGCTTCACTCGCATAAATATCAATATCATCAATATATATGTGTAGTGGTCCTATTGAACCTCTAAATGGTTGCACTCACATAAAAAAAATATGTTGGTTTTGTTAAACCTCTTAATAACTTCACCCACATTATAAGCAAATACCAACATATCCATGTATGACTGACTTTGTAATGCTTTAGGAGCTATTACTTTCTTAGTTAACCGATCAACCTATCTAGCATGTTGTCTAACATATATGGGCTATCAATCTTATTATAGTTGTTACATATATATTACAGGTTCCACTTTCCATTTCTCAAGTCCAATTCCAATTTCACATTTTAGTTACTTAAGCATACTTGCAAATCATCACTTTACCATTTTGTGGTATATTACGCAACCATAATACCTATTGTCCATATCATCACACACATTCCTTTCTTATCACATTCATGTGATCAAATTACATCATTCATTTCATAATACAATTTCCATTATCCATATACAAATGGCCATTTTCCATATTCCATTTCATAACATAGACTCTATTAACTACATTACCAATTTATCAATAAACCTTGCAAACAAATTATGGTGTATACATTATGCATTACACAATGCCTCACATAAACATACACATTCTTCATGTTTACACTTTCACCATATTTCATAATCATCAATGTACATGTCTAACACATAATGTAATAATTTATTTAAGTATAATATATCTTAATTCAACCATTTATGAACATAAATTCATTAATTCCAACTATTTCCCTATTACACATACTAATTGGCCACCTTTAAATTTTTATCATAATAATCCTTTTAAACCTAATTTTCATTCATTCTAGTTAATTAACACACAAATCCCATTTTAGGGTTATCCAAACCCTTAAATCAATAACATATGCATAATGAATACATAATGGAAAATGCACAAAACACACATATACTCACATATTTTATCAAATATACTAAAAGAGTGATTATTTGGCATCTTGATGTTTAAACTTCTCTTTTTGCCCCAATTTGAGGTTTGAAATTCCAAATGTTTAAACTCTTCTATTTTACAAAATTGACACTAGAATTAGACTCTAGAGGCAAAGTAGTTTATTTTTAGTACATAAAGTGAAAGTTATGGGTGAGATATGAGAGATAAATGGAGAAAAAATATAAAGGAAAGAGAAAGTATAGGTCGCATCAGCCTTATGGAAGAGGAAGAAGATGGTGGTGAATTTTGATCCTATGCCCTATACACAGACTCATACATCTTTTCATATTAAGACCATGGATGGCCAAGATCATGCCATTTGGTGACTTAATGACTACGACTAATCCTACAAAAGTTTTAAGCTTTAAAATTGTGATTTTAATTTTAAGGTCTCCAAAAATGCTTTTATCCACATAGAAAAATAGAATATTTATTAATTTAGGAACCCCTAAAATTTTAGGTCCAAAAACTAATGGGAACTCTATTAATTAATCAATCACATTTTCAAGAAATTAAAATAAAATACTTATTGATGTTAGAAAATTATGATTTCAACACCATTATACTAATTGAAAATTTTGACCTTTAATCTTACTATTTTTAGGGTCAGTCTGGGCACATCCTAAATATTTTATCACTTGATGTAAACTAAATGCACTATTCACTAAATAGCAATGTGAAAAATTTCATTGGTTTAGTGGTTACTTCAAATAACTTTTTTTTCTTCATTATTTCATCCATTGTTGTTTTATGACTAGCACTCCCTCTTAGTCACCTTAGTGTGACCCAATTGCTTAGGAAACATTATTCATGCCTCGTGAAGCACTATTCCCAAAATTAGAATTTTCAAGCATTATAGCTAACAATCTTGTCTTCTCCAAGGCCATTTATTACATGGGGAATTGATATAATAGGAGAGATAAGACCATCCATAGTGAGAGATCACATATGTATAGTAATGGCTATTGATTACTTGTCAAAAATGAGTAAAAGCTAAATCTTTCTATAAATTAAGGAAAACAAATGAGTACATTTATTAAAAGAAATATCATTTATAGATATGGGTTATCACAATAATTGATCTTAGAAAATATGGTATAGTTTAAAAGAGAAATTAAATAACTCCTATAGAAGTATGGGATTGAGTGTCATAAATCATCCTCTATAGACTTCAAGTTAGTGGGGCAATAGAAGCAACTACAAAATGTGAAGAAAATTTAGCAAAAAATGATAGTGACTTATAAAGACCAAGTAGAAATGTTGCCATTTGCACTTTTGGTTTATAGAACAACTATTAGAACCTTAAAAAAAGGCGACACCATATTCATTAGTATACAGGATGAAAGTTATACAACTAATCAAAATAGTGTTCACCTTATTAAGAGTGGCCTTAAAGGCAAAAATGCCAGAAGTTGAATGGGCATAGGCTAGAAACAAGTAATTTGTGTCAATTGATGAAAAATGAATAAAGGCTCTACATCACATACAATTATACCAAAAGAGGCTTGCTAGGGCCCACAATAAGAAAGTAAAGCCATGTTCCATTCAAATAGGTGACCTTATCCCAAAACAAAACAAGCATTTGCTAACAAATCCCAAAGGAAAGTTCATGCCTAGTTAGGAAGGCCCATACATCATGAAAAATATATTAAGGCATAGGGTTGTCAAAATTACAAATTAGGAGGCAATGAGTTTTCAAAACTAGTGAACATAGACAAGTTGGAAAAGTATTTTTGCTAAGAAAAAAATATCCACTAAGTTGAAAACCCCAAAAGGGGTGGCTTAGGCAAAAATTAGTACACCTCAATGAGTAAAAAACCTAAAACAAGCATTTCACACAAAAATTAGGAGATAAGAGAAAATATTCAATCAAGAAAACTTGTAAAGGTAGATTGATAACAACAATATTATCAAAGGGCAATTAATATTTTATGATGCTTAAGTAGGTAAGTTTTGATGTAGTTAATATTAGAAATGCTTTATCATGATCATTGGTACATAATTTATAGTCTAGTGAGAAGCATCCAATAAGTAAATAAACTCTAAAAAACTAAGTATGTGTCTTTTTCTTAGATGTAAATGATGTATTTTCCTATTTTCTCTTTAATAAAAGTGTTACATTGTCTCTTGATGTACTTGTAATCCAACCTTTGTAATTGTCATCCAAAATTACATTGCTAGCTTTATGATCATGCACATTCTTTAGCATGGGACGATCTCTCTATAAATCAAGATAGAAACATAGAAAAATCCATGTTAAGAAACCACCTTGAAAACCTAAAGCTTTAAGAGGAACCCACTGCTTAAAACTATATTACCTCTAAGTTCGATAAGGAATATAGAATGTTACACACCTTAATCTGACTAAAGGAACATTGCTTGAAAAATAAGGTAGAGAAAAATGAAAAATCTTCTACCAAGGACATGTCTCTCAAATCTCATCTATAGTAATCCCACTATGCCAAATAATCCAAATTTCCTTTGAAGTCCCCTCACACATTAATGATTAGAGGCATATTAGATCTAAATCCTTTTAAGGGGTATAGCAAGTAGCTTCAACTTCTCCTATAGCCATATCTAAAAAAAGCCATTAGGTAAAAAAAATCTAAAAATGGATTACGTAAGAAAAAGGCAAACCTAATAGTGTGAAAACCCACACTAGCATACTTGCCAAAAATTTGGGTAATAAAACCTAATAGTGTGAAAATAAGGAAACTAGTGCACTAGAAAAAAATCTACTGGGGGAAAACCTAAA
>CANXYI012002689.1:0-18153 GCA_948208565.1 Hura crepitans
TAAGATCAATTTCATGCATTTTTGGTGTCTTATGTGACAACATGTACATTACAAATATAAACAAGGCATTTCATGGCGCATTTATCGAAGCAAAATATATACATCACATAATCACCATTTAATAGACATAATACTTTACTTACACATTGTCAATATTATTAAGCATCAAATAAGCCATGAATCACAACGATCATGTGATTAACTATTTTTAGACCATAAGGGACAATAAATGCTATACCATACTCATATATCACAAAGAGTAATAACATACCTACTTTCGGTCATAAGTGCATAATGCACCTTATAGCTGTCCATATCCGTAATTGAGGTTTATACATATATAATCACAATAAAAAGTTATACAAATGACAATAATCTTATAGCTGTCCATATCCGTAGGTATGTTAGCAGCCACTACAATCCTAGTTGACTGGTCAACCTATTCAAACTAGGTTGTCTAACTATATAGGCATCATTAAACATGTCATTTTATGTTAATTTACCCAATTTCACATTTCATTTCATTGTATTAATATAAAAACTATCTTTGACCTCAATGCACCATTGCATGGCCTTTACATGTATAAATGGCCAACTTAGTCCTATTAATGCCCATTACACCCGTAGAGTCCATTTCCCGAGGTGTAATGTCATCGGGATTCTCAGCATTACAACATGTCATATGCAAGCACAATTATCGATGCAAAGGTTCATAATACGTAAATTTTTCATATTTGCCTAAAATTTACTATTTCATACTTCACTATGTATGTATCGCACACATATATCATCATAGGTCAAAAATCCATTTTAAACACACTAACATATTACATTTATGCATAACATTGTCATTCATTGATAAAAACACTCGAAAGCACACTAGCGCGCTTTATGGTGCAAATAGGCATAATGCAGCTAATTATCATAACAAGATCTTTTATGGCATTCTAGCACTCAATACATCATTTATACATGATTCAATACTCAAAAATATCATGGGCACGCATTTCAAGATATTAACACGCAATATGGCATTTTCGAGTTTTTACGCACATAATGCAATTATAGCTAACAATCACGTTTTCATGGTTTTTATCACATTCGAACACATTAAAACATCACATAATATATAATTAACATATCCTAAGTTTTAAATAATTTTTCTAATGTTTATTTAAATTTCTGTGTATTTATTTATATTTATTTCAATTATGCCAAATTTCACATAATGCATTTAATGAAAATTTAATCTAATTTAAAGTGATTACACTTACTTAATAGAGTCGTACGAGACCCCCAAAGTCGACTCACGCCTTCTCCTTGCCTTGGGAGGCTCAGGTTATCGCTTCACCCACAAATTCAAACGGATACGAAATTTAAAAAATAATATAAAATAATCTAGGTCGGAAAAACATTTTGAACCTAGATCCATACTCTATATCATCCTAGGAACCCCTAAAAAATAAAATTTCGAAAAAAGAAATCCCGGGAGAGAGAAAGTTACTATTCACCTCAGGTTTCTTTTCAATTTTTCTTCCGAAATACTCCATCGTTCCGGATGAAATTGATGTCTGCGAACTTGTCTTGGAACGCTTGTCGTTTCGAGTATAAGCTTGCTTGGTGGATCTCTCCGAGGAGAGAGAAATCACAAGAGAAAGAATGATAGATGGTGGGTAGGTGCTAAAGAGAAGGGAGGAGGAGGATGGTGGTGTTATGTGTATATGTGGGAGAATGAAATAATTACCCTTTACATAGTTTTCAAAAATAATATTTTTTTTTGCTTCGAAAAATTTTATAACTGATAAAAAAATTAATTTTTCTCCATTCTTATCCCTAAAATTCTCTAAATTCAAGCCCTAAATCCTTTCAAAATCTCGTGCTCAAATTTCAACAATAACATAAAAAATTAATCTATTTTCTATTTTGAAAATTGGGTAAAAATAGTTTCCAAACTAAGAGTATTTCAATTCCAAAACCATTGAACTATTCGGAATATTTGAGTATCAGGTTGTAATATTTTCAGATTATTTTGAGCAACTTTTAACTTATTTTACGGTTTAGCTTTGCTTGCGGTACTATTCATAGGACACTGTCGTAAAATCTTATTTAGCGTTTTTAACCACCCAAACTACTTCGCATTGGCTTCAAACTTTACTCAAAATTCTCTTGTAATTAATACGTCCCGTCGGTATACTTAGTGCAACTCGTGTCTCGAAAAGCACTGTTCATCCGGAGAAGTACTATTCACAAGAGTCAAATTTTTGAGTCGTTACATAATAAGTCTCAAAATGTATTTGTACAAATAAAAAACTTTAACCCATATGTTATTTTTCTTCATAAAATTAATTTCATTAGAAACAAATTAAAAAAATACATAAACTATAATCGCAACAAGCAAGTTAAAATTCAAAGCTTAATACGCTAATATCATGAGCGGTAATCACGTTAGTATGATTTATTTTTATTTTATTTTGTTTTAATATGAACTCAAAAAAATTACATTATAAAATAAATTGTTCTAAATAATTAATATAAATATAAATTAGATTTACTTAATTTTTTTAAATTTCCATTTAATGCATATTTTTCCAAAAAAAAAAAACATGGCTATTAATTTATGTCAATGCTTTCTAGCATTTGCTATTCCTGTCCAAAATGCTTTTTTCCCCTTAATTTATACCATCCAAATTAAATAGAAAGAAAATATAAAAACACATTTAAAATTAACAAAATTATTTAGTTATATGCTTTATTTTTATAAATGACTTTTTACGTATTTAGATTAATAAATTGACTTTTTACAAATCAAAAGTTGATAAAGTTTAATTTTTTTATCCCATTAGATAAATAGATTAAATTATTTTGCCATTTCAGTAAATAGGGAGCAGAAAGCAAAATTTTGTCGACTTCGAATATATAAAAAATCAATTTATCAATTTTCAATGTGTAAACTATCATTTGTAAATATAAAATATGTAATTAATAATTTTTTCCACTCAAATGTGTTTTCATATATTTTTCCAATTAAACAATCCGTTTAACCTAATTTATAAAGTACCTACATATGCATATATGATGTCAATGAATGGTTTTATCTTGTCCTTTAATAGTAATATACTTTAGAAATTCAATTTATAATATTGTATCCTATGTGTATATATATAAAAGGGCGTACTTTGACCTCAATAGCCAAAAAAAAAAAATTAATATATAAATTTTCCTCCAAATTTGGTATACAAATTTTTAACTTTTACATAAAAATTTACATATTATCCCTTTAAACTTTATAAAAATAATTAAATTTTATTTATATATTTAATGATAAATAACTTGAAATACAATTCATAGAGTTTATTACTTTATTTAAACTCAATTAAAAAAAATATCGAATTAGCTTTAAATTCAATTCAAATTCAACCCATTTTAAAAATAATTGAATAGAAACAAATTACAAATGGACTAAATCGAACAAGTACTTAAATTCTTGGGCTAAAGTCTAATATAGCCAAAAGAATGAGTTGGATTCAACCAAGAAATGACCAAAAATTGAGGCTTGTGAAAGTTTTCCTAGAAGATTCAGCGTTGGATTCCTTAACTCTCTCACTCACCTCAGGGATATGTGTATAGAAGAAGTAAAGAAATGGCCAAATCTAATAGGAAGTAGGGTCTAATAATTTCTAAAATATTTAATTTCCCACTTCTCGTCTCATCAGTATATATATAGAGAGAGAGAGAGGAAGAAACCATTTTATTTGAATTCTGCATGTAAATATAACGGGAGAGATACATCAGCATTTGTGTATGTCATCCTAATCTCTAAATCTGTGAAAGCACACACATATATATGTAGATTTTTCTGTTATATCTCTCTCACCACAGCTGCCCCTAAAATATCGGTTTGGCCAGCTTGCTCTCTCGTCTCCACTCTCCAAATGGCTCTTTTACGCGCTTATTCTTCTTCTAAATCGCACCATTCCTCACTCTCTTCAATTTCATTTCCCATCTGAGATTTCTGCATTTTTCTCGATAAACTGGTATGCAACTGCCTTCTTTTTTGTTTCCGGCTTCTGGGTTGTTCTTGTTCGTTTCAATCAAGTTTTGGGTTGCCGACTGATTTTGTTTCCGTTTCTGAATTTTATTTCTTTAAAGTTTGTTAGTTTTGTGAGTTTCGCTTTGATTCCTATGTTTCGCATTGTAAATGGGTTGTTGCTGTGTTTTTTGATAGCGATTATCATAATAATATATGTTTTCCTGATATTTTAATGGAAACTTTTGTATAAACGACTTGTACTGTTTCTTCTTTTCTGTTTTTGCATTATCTGTTATGTAATTTTTGCTAACTTGTATCTGCATTATCTTAATCCCTTCATCGTCTCAAATTGCTCTTTCGAATTCTTTTCTCTTCACGGGATGCTAACTTTTTCTTTGTTTGCTGTGTCATTAAATCGTATCACATTTTGCTTGCCGTTTAATTATATTACTTGTCCAAACGGTTAGTGATTGCACAAGCATATATTTTTACTTGATTGTATCAAAGTTATTTGCAGCTTTGTGATCTTAAGAAAGAGAAACACAGATACTAAGGCCTACAGTGTTGACCCAACTATGGAGAGTTTGAAGTCTAAATATTTGGACGATTAAGAGAATTTTTTTTTTAATTATCTGGAACACTGTGCAATGATGTGAATGGGTTATATAGTCAATTCTTGTTATGTTTAATAAGCATTTTTTGAGTGAGCCAATTTATAATCTCAAGGACATAATAGATTGGGATAACTATAATTTGCAAATTGCAGGTTTTGTCCCGAAAGAAGCATATGCCAGGAAATAAGTTTAGCTGTACTGCTGTCACCCCCCTCACGCCTAGAACTAGATTGGAAAGGCTTCTACGTGAGAGAGAGCTTCGGAGGTTCAACAGGCTTTTTAATTCAACTGATGAATTAGGTGAAAATACCATAGAAGCAGAGCTCTTTACAAATGATTCAGCGTCTACTGAGGATGAAAATTTTGGTATACTTAATGAGGAGGGATTGTTAGAAGGTGGTGATGGAAGTGACCATTCAGATGCAAGGCCTCCTAAACAACGCTTATTGGTGGTTGCCAACAGGTTACCGGTCTCTGCAGTTAGGCGAGGTGAAGATTCATGGCAACTTGAGATAAGTGTAGGGGGACTAGTGAGTGCCCTTTTGGGTGAGTGGTACCTTAAGTTCTTTTTTCCCATTTTTCTTTTTCTGTTCGATTGTACATCTGTTTCCTTTGTTTTCCATTTCTTCTTTTAACATAATTGCTTCATTACTTCATAACTCAATTGCCAGACAGGCATCAGAGTACAATAAGGTCATCAAATGAGATGGAGGAAATGAACCCAATATAGTGGGTAGACAAATACTTAAGGCCTACGCTATCCAATCTGTGTAACTGTAGGCTGTCTTCCTGACATAATTAAAAACATATTAAGGCTTCTCATGAGCTATTGCTTTAAAATCAGAGATTATATCATCAACATAGCAAATAATGATAAGGCCTGGAGCCTTAATCTATGATGTTAAGTCCTAAGGAGTCTGACCTTAAAATGGGTTGGCTGTTCCCATTTCTTTGGCTGCACAAACTGCTTCATGTAATAAGCTTCACTAGCTAGGGAAGCCTTCTCTTCCACCGGTTCTCCTTCATGGCCATGTCCCTTTGGAGAATGCTGATGCCCTGGGGACCTGGTTGGAATGTTGATGGCTTGTAAATAAATTGCGGTAGGGTAGTCTAAACTCCAACCTGCTCTATCTTGCTTTAAGAACCTGTTTAATAGAATTAAACATATTCCTCATCTTCCACATATACACACCAATATATGTGAATAATTTCTGCGAGGACTTATCCATGATATGGCATTCCAAAGTTCTTAACAATTTCTTTCTAACCAGATTTCACTATTGAGACCCTGTACTCCCAGATAAACTACCTGTACCACTAACCAACATGCATTATATAGTTACTCCAAATTGAAGCTTGTTTTGTAATAATTATTTTTTTTTGCTATGCTTTTTTGTTTATTATTAGTTGTAGATTACAATCGTTTCACCTTTTGTTTTTCACTGTTTTCTTTTAATGCATCTATATAGTTCATATTGAGAAAAAGAGTACAATCTGACACCTTATTTTTGTATTCAAGGTGTGAAGGAGTTTGATGCCAGATGGATTGGTTGGGCTGGTGTAAATGTACCTGATGAAACTGGACAAATTGCACTAACTAAAGCTCTGGCTGAAAAGGTTCAGAAATCTTCATTTAAGTCTTGAAGTTCCTATTAGTTGTGTGTCTATGAGTTCACATGATTATATTTATGACTCTTGACTCTCTTCTTCTTTTTCCTTTCCACTACGTCCTCTCTGGAATTAAGTGTGCACTATGCATTTCTTCTTAATTTTGCTTTATTGACTGCAGAGATGTATCCCTGTTTTTCTTGATGAAGATGTTGTTCATCAATATTACAACGGGTACTGTAACAACATGCTGTGGCCACTTTTCCATTATCTTGGACTTCCCCAAGAAGATCGACTTGCAACAACTCGTAGTTTCCAGTCTCAGTTTGATGCATATAAGAGGGCAAACCAAATGTTTGCTGATGTTGTAAATAAGCATTACGAGGAGGGGGATGTTGTCTGGTGCCACGATTACCACCTAATGTTTCTTCCCAAATGTTTGAAAGAACGTAACAGTAAAATGAAAGTTGGTTGGTTTCTGCACACGCCTTTTCCTTCCTCAGAAATACATAGGATGCTGCCATCCCGTTCTGAGTTGTTGAGATCTGTTCTTGCTGCTGATTTAGTTGGGTAAGTTGTTCATATCACGATGAAGGATTTTGAACCACACTGTCACTTACCTTTTACATGTCCTGCCACTTGGATATTTCATATGTTTGGACCGTTATTTTGACACCATAAAAATATTTTTCCAAATTTAATATCATTGTTAAATTCAGATTTATACAAATGCTTCTGAATTTGTACACAAGCCTAGATTTATGCCCCTGAGTTCTTGAAAGTTCTTTAGTGGTTAGGAATAGATACTTATAAATTTAGGGAAAATATACTATTTCACCCATAACGTTTGTCTTGGAGCTCTATTTTGCTCTTGAAGTTATTTTTGAAGCAAAGATTCCCTTATTGTCTTTGAAAACAGTGTAAAATGCCTCTGCAAATGTTTGAGAATAAGGGCATTTTGACACCCTTTTTGACAACTTAGGGGTATTCTACTATTTTTAACAACTTTAGGGGCATTTTAGCATCATTTTAAATAACTATAAGGGCATTTTTGTTCCAAAAATAATTTGAAGGGTAAAATAGAACTTTAAAACAAATGTCAAGGGCAAAATAGTACCTTTTCCCTATAAATTTATATAACAAAGATGCATGAGGCATAGATTTTGTCTGCTGCACCACATATCTGTATGGTTTGCTGCATAGAGAAATATAAGCATTGGCATCAAAATCCGGTGTAAGATTCAAAGTCATTGGATGCTGTATGCAATTTAAACAAATCTACATCCAAAAGATCAGCTGAAACAAATTTGTGTTTACTATTCATGTTATTGTATCAGAGTTAAATTGAAGGTAGGTCTGCCATATTACCAGATAATAAGCTATTCGATTGACCTTTTAATCTCTTTAACCCACTTCAGGTTTGGGCCAGCTAGCCACATTAGTGATGGTAGACAACTAAGTGCATTGATGTGGCTCATGGCTTTGTATTAGCCTGTAGCTACAACTTATAGGCTTTTTAGGTATTCTGCATTGAATATACGCTATATGGGTTGGTCTTTTCTTAGCCACTTCAAACTTGGTATATATAGGGAGAAGTATTGCCTTCTTCTGGTGCTCCAGAAAAATGTTCACTCTCTGTTGTTATATTCACACCTTTAGAACCGCAGTCATTCTACAGATATTGGCATACATTTTTTGTTTTTCTGTTGAAGGCATGTTATCAACATGTTTAGATATTTCCTTCATATATTTTCAAGTTATCATCCAATATCATGCAAAGAAATAAGGTTTTCTTGGCTCAAAATTTGAGAAGTTTAGAAAGGAAAATGCTACACTTGGTCCAAACTTAGCAATTTTGGTTGGCTATCTTTCATGCTCCTTGCATAATCCAACTATTTAGTAAGAGACCTGAACAGTAGTGAGTGTTAGATCTTTCTTTAGCCTCCTTTGGGCATAAGTACAACCAAACCACATATTCCATTTGTGGTGTGTAATCAGAATTAACTAGAATTTTTTCTGACAGGAATTTACGACTCAGTTGAGGAGCTTTTTGAGGGTCACTAGTTTCTAATGGTTGGGTTCTTTTACTTCCAGCTTCCACACATATGATTATGCGAGGCATTTTGTGAGTGCATGTACTCGTATCCTTGGACTTGAGGGTACACCTGAAGGAGTGGAAGATCAGGGAAAACTGACTCGTGTGGCTGCGGTATATGAGCTGAAACTTTATTCTTTCTTTATCTATGCATTTGCAAACTTGTTGCTTTCTTATCTAAAAGTAAATAGATCTCCTTAGCATTATTATGAGTCCATTTCGGCATTCTTGATTCTTCCTCATGGTGCTGAACATTTTATTTTTGGGAGATTGAAACTACAGTTCCCCATTGGGATAGATTCCGAGCGGTTCATTCGAGCCCTTGCACTCCCTCAGGTTCAGGAACACATGAAAGAATTGAAGGAACGATTTGCCGGCAGAAAGGTTGGACTTCCTGTTTTATATGAGAGTATGAAATCTGTAATTACTCTTTGCTTTTCGCAAATGTGCATCTCAACCTGTTGTGATGTTCTTTTATGGGTCAAGGAACTAGATTCTATCTCTTATTACTTTGTATTTAGAGTTTTCTTTCTTTTATACATTTTTTAAGTCATTATTCGTAAACAAAGCTAAATCTTGAGTTTTGCTCAATCATCTTGGAGTTACAGGTTCTCTTATTTAGCTTCATTCTGAATCTAAACTTGCTATTGATTTTAACTTTTCACATGGAGAAAATGCTTTTGCAATTTTTCTTTTGTAATTGTATCTGAGTCTAAGCTAACGTTCATGACACTGAAATTTTTTTTTGAACAAATATCTAGTCACTAATAGCTGTTCTATAGTCCCAATGCTTTTACTTACCACCATTTGATCATGGGGGACATAATGCAAGGTGTTAGCACTCTGTACAATTGACTTGTTCATTTTTACAAATTCAAGTCTAGTTCTACTGGTTCATATATTACCTTGTTTACCAATTTGACAATTGGCAGGTAATGCTAGGTGTTGATCGTCTTGATATGATCAAAGGAATTCCCCAAAAGATCTTGGCATTTGAACAGTTCCTCGAGGAAAATCCAGACTGGCGTGATAAAGTAGTTTTACTGCAAATTGCTGTGCCAACAAGGACAGATGTACCTGAATGTGTGCTTACTTCTCCACTAATGTGTTTTTTCTAAACAAAAAAGTTCATAATTTGCGTGCTTACTCCTATATGGACAAATCAATATGCAGGCTACCCAATTTGTGGTGTTTTGGCTCAGATTTTTAAAAGAAGGGGGTTTGACTTTAAGAAAAGAGAGGATTAGGATAAAGCTAGGATTGAAATGTTAGAACTTAAATTGTTGATTTCCAGTCTGGTTTCCATGATTTAAGTCGTTATTGCTAAGATTCCTATTAGTTCCCTTTTCAATTTATGGTGTTCTCCAACGATATAGCTCCTATTCTATGACTTGAAATAACAACCTAAATATAGAATCAGAGTACTCCTGCTTTATCTATTTTTCTTTATTAACAAAACTTGGTCTCTCATTTTTCAGCTAGATCCTGTTTCTAAACGTTTTCCACTTTGACAATGGACCATAAGATTCTATATGAATTCAATTTATCTGAATATGATGCTTAAACTGTAACTCAAAACCTAAGCAGAATGCACCATACAGTTGACACTATCTTTGCCTCTGCAGATACCTAATCATTGCGGCTTCTATGCTTAAATCTAGTTGAGTTGCTACTGGGAACTTGTTGGATATGGATGTTGCTCTTTCTTGTCTAGACATGCGATATATTAACTTAAGACATTTGACAATAAACATTTGAGCATCCCACTGATGTGGAAGTAGTTCTAGAGCAACGAGTTCTAAGAATGGAGAACCTTAAAAAAATGTAGCTTTACTTCACACAAAAATAATAGAACCTTATTACAAATAAACTAATTGAGGTTCTTATTGCTATGGGAACACTTGCCTTCTGTTTCTGTGGTTGGGTTTTTTTTTGTTCCGGTGAATTCATTTTGAGTTAGCAATACATGTTTTCCTTGTTATGTTTTTTCTCCTTTTGTTAATATAACTTTAGTTATGGGATTATTTCATTCAGAAGTATATGCTACCCTCAGTTCAAAAAAAGAAAAATATGCTATCCTGGAATTACTTGCTTTGTTGACCCAGACCTCAATTTTCTTTATATTCTTTTGTTTCTTTCATTTTATTTCTTCTCTGATCAATTTGTCACCTTGGACTGGGATTTTCTACCATTGACTGATTACTTTTGTGTTTGCAGATCAGAAACTTACGAGCCAGGTTCATGAGATTGTTGGACGCATTAATGGAAGATTTGGAACTCTTACTGCCGTTCCAATTCATCATCTGGTTTGTCTTATCACTTTGTTGCTACAGTTAGATGATGCAATGAACTAGAGGCCCACATTTTCCTTTCAAAAAGCAGAGAAAATTGCTTTTCCTCCCTAGTTGCAATGACTTTTCTTTGAATCTGATACAAAAATTATAGCTCTTCAAACTTCTATATGTTCTTATTGACTGTTAAGACTTAATTTTTCAGAGGCTAATATTGCATTGTGTCTTCATGGGATTAAAGCTTAGTTGTTGTTGTAATATATTGCCTTGTCTCTTCATTTCTATGGGTGCATTTTGTTAAAAAATTTATGCCTAGAACTATGGAAGATGAACTGTTTTGATTTTTTCAGTATTAAGGGAATCTTTTGGAGACTGAAGTTTAAATTAGGCAATACCTGCAAGAAATTGATGTTTGGGCATGGTGTTTTATCCATTTTAAATATATAATGATATTTCTCTTGGAGCATATTTCTCTTTTAGCCACTTATTTTGTGATATATTGTGTAAAACGCCTAAATACATTCACTTTGCCATTACAGGACCGATCTCTCGACTTTCATGCATTATGTGCCCTTTATGCTGTTACTGGTACTCCTTTATGTGAAGTTCACAGTTCTTTATGGTTCTCTCTATGGAAATAATAATTTGGCTTGGGTATTTTCATTCTTCCATGAATAATTTATTTTTTTGCATCCTTAGAAGATGATGGATGAACTGCTAAACTCGTAACTGGAAATCTTTTAGTTGCGTGTGAAATTGGGAGTGAGATGCTCTGGCCAGCATGCACATTTTATTCTTTGTCAGCAATATTTTACTTTTGATTCCTTCTTTGATAGGGATGCAGGGTAGAGTGAAGGGGCATGCATTCATGAAAACATTTTATCACCAGCTGTTTTTTCAAAAGCAATTAATGCTGAAAAAAAAAAGTCAGTCATAAAATAAAATAACAAGCATTCTGCAAAACTGGTGTTATTTTCCAAATTGCATTGTCAACTGTCTTAGTTTGCGTTTTCTATTTCAATTCACCTGCACCTTTGTGAGAGATGTGCTATGAGAGTCATTTTTAATAGTTTATAGTTGTAGGAAGCCCTTCCTATATGAGGCTTGGACGCTGATATTCAGAATAATTGAATGACCTTTGGAATTTTTTAGGATTGACAATGGAAAATCATTTTTCCCATTTCTTTTTTGAGCCTTTTACATTATTGTTTCTCTCCTTATAGTTTTAATGTTTAAAATTTTTAATCCAGATGTGGCACTTGTCACATCTTTAAGGGATGGAATGAATCTTGTCAGCTATGAGTTTGTTGCCTGCCAAGCTTTCAAGAAAGGGGTCCTCATTTTAAGTGAGGTAATTAAAGCTTTTCGTTTTATTCTTCTTTCTGTTGTCGCAAATGGACTTGGATTTCTAGCATGCGTTAGTGCACGTCTTGCTGAAATTATGCTTATATTGATCTATTTCTTGCCCACTGCAATCAATCTAAAAGTTTCTTCAGCTGAAAGTTGGTCAACGTCCTGGATGAATTTTAGTGAGGGAGGATTTTTGTATGGTCAATGCGGTAACTAATTGTATGTCAGATGATCTTAATTTCTCCATGAAACAATCCATAATCTTTATTCTTAGTATAAATTGTAATTTTTGGGATCACTGGTTGTAAACATCAATTAATTTTCTACTATGTATGTATGCAGAAACTCAATATAGTTTGAATGGAAATAGCTAGGACTGCTCCCAAATAGATAAGCGCTTGTAGCGTTGCTTGTTTGTTACAGAATCCCACAATTTTGTCAAATAGGAGAATCCACCTTTACATAATGGAAAACGATGATCCATCTGGAGGATGACATCTTGTAATAGGGTTTGTACAAGTACTGTTTTGTAAAGGGTAATTTTTGTGTCTGATAGAAGAAAAATTGTGATGCCAAAATCTTTCAAACAACGAGATTATCAGTAAGTTAAGTCTTTGTACCATTAAAGAACTTGCTGAATTTGGGTTTGGTAGCTTCAAGGGTCTGGTACAATATGCCTCAAATCCATATTCTCCAAACTTATAAGCAGTAATGGAATTTGATAAATCCATGCTGCTTTTATGGGGCTCTAATACAAAAATTAGTTGAAGGGGAAAAAAAAAGGTTCATTGAGCTCAATTGTCTGCGTTTTATTGCAGATGAGATAGTTAACTCAAGAATTTCACACAATTTTCTTCAATTTCTAATTCTAAATCTATAATAGAAATCTAGGAAAATCTAGAATATATAATAATATATATTAATAAATATAAATAATTAAGTGGAATAATAAGTATAGAAATATATAGAAAAAAGTAGATATAATATTAAATATTAGATTAAATATTCAAATTTTAAATAGAAAAATCTAAATCTAAATTAAATAGACTAAATATCTAAAATATAGATACAAATTGATTATTATATTAATAATTAAAACAATTAAATATTAATAATTCTAATAACTAATAATTTGAATTGTTAAAAGAATAGAAAAGAATATATTCTAATAGAAAAAATAGAATTTATTAGAATTTAGAAATTAACTCGGGAATTTCACACAATTTTCTTCAATTTCTAGTTTGCAGGTGCAGCCCAGTCTCTTGGTGCTGGTGCTCTCTTGGTGAATCCATGGAATATCACAGAAGTTGCTGCTTCAATTGGTTATGCTTTGAATATGCCAGAAGATGAAAGGGAAAAAAGGCATGACCATAACTTCAGGCATGTGACAACTCACACATCACAAGAGTGGGCTGCGACTTTTGTTAGGTATTCACTGAATTCTACCACCAACTTTTTCAGTTGCTTCGAGTTTAAACCTCAGTTTCCGATGCTGAAAAAAATGGAGGAGAAACTTATACAGTGCCCATGTCATTCACATTATAATCCGTGCTTACATTTCTCAAATCTTAGATATTCTGAAATTGTCTTTTGATGTTGCATTGTGCACATTAAAACCTAACAAAATATATAGCAAGCTCGAAAGAATGAACCGCCATTATGTTTAATGAATTTATACTGAAATAAGCATGGTTTATTTTTATTCCTTTTCTTTCTCTTCTATTATATTCTGATTTATTTTGGCAGGACAATGTAAAATGATATTGTTTTCAATATCTTAATTGTAAGATGTTAGTCGATTAGTCACATTATATGATATTTTTATTGCAGATTATTAATGTTAAGAAAGGTGCATTGTTGATTATTAGAACAATTGGTTGTATATGTTGATTACTTTTTTTGTTAACAGTTTTATCATTTTCTTCAAAAAAAAAAAATCAGTCAGCTTTTACAGATTCAAAACTTAGCAATCTATCTATCTCATTAGCCCATCACGTTATTTAAGACATTAAAGTACTTAAATTGACAAACTTTTGTGACAATTGGATTTCTAAATGGATTTAAATATTGACAAAAGTAAGGAAGCATTTTATTTTCAAGAGATATAATACATCTATTTATTTTTTTGAGCCAACGTGTTAACCAAATTTTTTTGAACTGACTCATTGACCAATTGAGAATATTTTCTTGTTTCTTTTATTCTTGTATCTGTGGATTTTGATGCTTTTCTCATTTCTATTCGTCTAAATTGTCTCAGTTAACCTGTATTGGCTTCAAATTTTGTATCGCCAACATGTTATTTTGTTCTTCATTTGTTAGTTTACGTATTGCAAATGCAATACCTCGTTCCTTTGTACTAATTCTGGAATCATTTGGTGTAGTGAACTGAATGATACTATTGTTGAAGCTCAATTAAGGACAAGACAAGTTCTGCCCTTGCTTCCTATCAAAACAGCAGTTGAAAGATATTTGCAATCCAACAACCGTTTGTTGATTCTGGTATTCTCTTTTTCTTTTAAATTATGAAAGCGTGAATTGCATATTTTACATTCACTATGTGATTCCATGACTTGTTTTTCTGAACTTTAGTTTTCATTTCATGCTTTAATTTGAGTGAATATCTGAATCAGTTGAGGTGAATACTTGTGTTCTAATGTATCAGAGTGATGTATGTTTTTTCAAGTTTCAGTACTCTTGCAATCAACAGCAATTTATAAAACAAGCTTCTTCTTACCTTATTGTATATTGAACCAATGGCTATTCAAGGCATCTCTTTCTGAAATGTTTATGGATATTGGTTTGAGGTGGCTTCAGTTTGTGATAGTTGTTCGGAGTATGATAAGGATATTGGACTGCTTCTTTATTTGGTTTTCTTTCTATTTAGTTGCTGCTTTATGTTGTAGGTTGGTATCTTATGGTTCCTCTCTTTTTTCTTCCACATTTCATACTTGAAAGTTGAAACATACATTTTATTTCTGAGAACAGGATCCCCTTCCTTGCCTCTAGCTCCAACCTTGAACATAATGATAGTTCCAATCTTCTATGAAGCAACGTGAGATTAGATATAACATTTTCTCTTTTTATCTGGTTGCTGCATTTATAATGTTGTAGTTGTTGTCTATCAGTCACTTCCTAATCCTAGTAGGGTGATCCTTTTTCTTAGTTTGAAGTTCTTTGCTTACATTGTTTCTGTTTACAACTTTCCTCACTGCAATTTGTTCCAATTTCCTAAAACCCGTCAAACTATCTTTGCCGAAATTCTTCCCTTTTTTTAATGAGCAGAGATAAAATCAATGTAGACATGTATTTAAAGGGTAGAAAATCATTTTGACTACTACCTTTTTTTGTTTTTCCTTTTCACCTTAAAGTCTCTACTCTACTTCCTCATTGGTTTCATTTCCACGTCCTGCAATTTTAGTTGAACAAGCCAAAGCTGACTTCTATTCTTTCAGCAGAAGCTGCATTTGTTTGGCTTTTGTTTTTTATTCTTTTAAAACTTAATAATCATCTTGCAAAACCCTCGCCTAGTTTAGTAAGGCATTATTTTAATACTGATAAAATTGCTCACATCACTTGTTCTTAGATATATACTTTTGCCTGACTGTTGTCCATTCTTTGATTATTAATTTTCTTTAAGCATTTTTGCCTCCTTATCGATGCATCTTTTTACAGGGATTCAATGCAACTTTAACTGAACCAGTGAATGCCCTGGGTAGAAGGAATGGACAAATTAGAGAACTGGAACCTAGATTGCATCCAGAGTTAAAACAACCTTTGAAGAAACTTTGTGATGATCAGAAGACAACTGTCGTTGTACTTAGTGGAAGTGATAGACATATTCTTGATGACGTACTCACTTCTCTAATCATTATCATCCTTGCCCTTTACATATTATACTTTCAGTTTAACGACTTCCTGTGCAGAACTTTGGAGAATACAATATGTGGTTGGCAGCAGAAAATGGAATGTTTTTACGTCTGACAACTGGAGAGTGGATGACAACAATGCCAGAAAATCTCAACATGGATTGGGTTGACAGCGTTAAGGTTTATATAGTATTACTAATAAAATTAGTTTATTCCAGCTTTGGTCCTCTATAACCTAAACCCTTATGCTTATTCATTATTTCAGCATGTTTTCGAGTATTTTACAGAAAGAACTCCTCGTTCTCATTTTGAGCTTCGTGAAACTTCTCTTGTATGGAATTACAAATATGCAGGTACCTATCGTCTATGTATATATATATATATATATATTGCACTTAAAATTTATCTCAAGTTGTAGAAGTGATACAGGATTTGGTATGTCCTTGGTAAGTACCTTACTAAGTGTAGATATATTAATGTGTGTATACCCATCCATACTTGAAAATAGATGTGCTGATATATGCATATGTAGAAACTGAGAATATCTATGCGTATATTTATATTCCCTCAAAGACACATTAGTATATTAGAAAAAGAATATGATGGTCTTGCTACTGTTTATACTCATCTTATTTTCTTGTATAATTCTTTTTTTTTTTTTTAATTTTTAGATGTTGAGTTTGGAAGAATTCAAGCAAAAGATATGTTGCAGCATCTTTGGACAGGTCCCATCTCAAATGCAGCTGTTGACGTTGTTCAAGGTGGCCGCTCCGTTGAGGTTCGAGCAGTTGGTGTTACAAAGGTGTGGAAATCATTATTAGCTAGGAGAGCCACATGCCTGCCGGCATATGGTTGATAAAATGAAATGAATATCCTTTATCATCTAATACTTGCATTAATTACAGGGTGCAGCGATAGATCGAATTCTAGGAGAAATAGTTCATAACCAAGGAATGAAAGCCCCCATAGATTATGTCCTGTGTGTTGGTCACTTTCTAGCGAAGGTATTTTCTAGCTTGACATAAATCATGAGCAGCCTTCATTTTCATTCTGGTTTCAGTGATTTTATTATTTGATAGCAATTTTGATGGTGTGATACAGCTAGCTAATTTTCTCATGCCTGGCTATTTTTCATGTTCTATTATAAACTCCAAGAACAAGACCGTTATTTTTAATATGTTTGGTATAGTTACTTGTTCTTCAATTCATTCTTTTAGGACGAAGATATCTATACATTTTTTGAGCCAGAACTTCCTGGCGAATCGCCTAATATAGCACGGTCCAGGTCACCAGATCCTCTCACAACCCCTTTGCCGAAGGTTCCATGCAAAAGAAGCCAATCCAAGGCTCACCTTAAGAAACAACGCTCGATGTCAACAATTGAAAGGAACAGCATTGGAACAGCTGCTTGGCGACCTATAGTAACAGATAGAATATCAGTACACGAGGGTTCTTCAGTACTTGACCTCAAAGGTGAGAACTACTTCTCTTGTGCTGTTTCAAGGAAGCGATCAAACGCTAGATATGGCCTCGGAACATCAGATGATGTTGTGACACTCTTAAAGGAGCTGGGAGATTCCTCATCAGGAGTTTGACCTATGCCATTGATTGGATACCAATAAACAAGGTACGAAGATTTTCATTTTCCTGTCATATGAAAGCCTCTTCTGATAGCTTTCTATTGGAATCTAGCTTTCTTTGCCTGCAATTTCTTCCTGCCAACTGTGGATTGATAGTTTGTTTGCAAATTACAAGTGCATATAAAATTTTTGGGTTTTTAGAGTTAATAGAAGCATCATTGTACCAAAAAAGAATACAAGGAGAAGAATTCAAATGAAAGTTACTTGTTATGAACAGGAACAGTGTCACATGACATCACAAATCTTGATCGAGCAGGTTAAAAAAATGGATCAGAATTGGACTTATGTGTCACATGTTGCCACTAGATACTATTATTGGTATCATTTAAATTTCTGCAAAATAGTGTTTCTTCTGGAGATTTTCCATTTTTTTTGCTTATGCATATATAAGAAAGCAAATCATAATGGCGCTTTTTCCCTTTGTTTTTCCTTTTTTAAGGGGAAATAGCTAGAGTCCTTGCCTATTTCCAAGTATGAGAGAGTATAGTTCGATTTTCAGTTATAACCTAACTGAATCAAAATAATCGAAAATTAAACTGGGTAAAAATTTCAAATTAAAATGGAATTGAACTTTTATAAAATCGAATCAAACCAAATTATAGAAAACTGAACTTTTGATACTTGCATATAATAGGAAATTGTGGTTTAAAAGGACGACG
>CANXYI012002804.1:0-10465 GCA_948208565.1 Hura crepitans
TAGAAAGACAATGAGTAGTAGGGATCATGTGACACCCCTTACTAGATTCTCGAAGAAACCCAATAAGCGGTGCACTTCTTGCTAGGTCACCCATATCACTTCTCTCACAATTATTCATTTAACTTTTTCCTATACTACACATGACAACTCTGTCTAATTCCAAATCTAGCCCAGGTAGTTTCTATAATCCATTTAGGTTCATATTATCATGTTTCAACTATTATAAAAAGAATTCAACACAATTTGGTATTACCTAAAAATCTAGCAGCACAATGGCTGCCCTGGTCACTATCCCAAAATTTATGTCTACCTATAAACACTTCTATATCATACATCACATTTCCTGGACCCTTCTGGTCCCTTAGATATCATCCTATCAACATCATCTATCATATAGCAATCATAGGCCTCAGGCCACAATAAAAACACAAAGAGCCTTAGGCTCACAAGCATCACTATAGAGCACATATACATAAAAGAAACCATCACATGAATAATTACAACACAGTCTATTATAAACAAATACTATTCTGGGTTCCTTATATACATCACACCCATTTCCCCACTTAAGTACATATAGTGTAAAGACTGTACATCTATACATGATCAATCTACTTAAAAGTGACCTCTGAATGCCACTACATGCTTTACAAGGCGACGTCCTTGATCTTGGTACTTACGCACTGAAATAGGTACGCTGAGTATAAAAATACTTAGTGGTAAACTTATAGCATTTAAAACATGTCATCATATATGTTTATACATGTGCAATCCAATTATTGTTCTTGCCAAGTCATTTTGTTCAATTTACATGTTATAGTGCCAAAATACCAAAATACCCATAAGGCATTTATATATCAATTATATGTCATAAAAGAATCTTTTTAACTCACATAAATCATTTAGAATAGTTATTAATATTCATGGCATGCATATTTTACATTAATCAACATACATTCACTCCTAGATGCTACTAACACAATTACACACACATACATTCAATTCCATGCCAATTCCACTAGTTTACACATACATAGGCCATTGATCAAACAAAAAGCACACCTTTTAGCCACGTAATGCCCTTAGATATGCACATGGAATGTGCGTGCCATAGTGAATTCAAGCTACAGCCACTTCAAGTCACCTCAAGACATGCCAATAAACCCTTAAGCCTTTTTTAATCAAGCATATAGTCACTTTAACTACTACATTTAGCTATGGCGAGCAAGCAAATTAGACACCCATTCACAATTTCCTTAAACAACACAAACCTCATTCACAAAATCATCAAATTTCATTATTCAACTTGAGGTTTCAACCTCGTAATTACACATTCAATTACCCTAAGGTATTGTCCAACCTCTAAAAGGCCTCATGTCATGAAGAAAATTCACTAAATTCACTTACCTCTCAAGAAAACACTTGACCCTTCAATTCTTGAGGTTGTTCAGTCACCAAGGTGACTTTTTTCTCCCTTTCTAGCCCCCTTTTTGCTACCCTAATGCCTCAATTACCTCACAAACATACACACACATAAGTTAAGTTTTCTTTTTGCACCAATTTGCAACCAAAAATCCAGAGAAAAGGGGAAAAGAAACCATAAAACACACCTCACAACATTGTTCTAGACTCTTTGTCTGGCAAACTTTGGGAAATTTTATCTCCCAGTTAAGAGATCCTTTCTCTGTGATTCTTCTTCCTTCAATTCACTAACAGGCTAAATTGAATTTAGAAATTGGAATACAAATTTTTGGGTTATGAATGTGGGAGAAATGGCCAAATGTAGAGGGAGGTGGCATTCATGTTTTTTTGGCAGTCTAAATTAAGAAAATTTAGAGAATTATTTCTCCCAACTGAGAACTCCTTTCCCTCTTATCCCTAACAACCTAACTTAAATTTAGAAACTGAAATGTAGTGATTTGGAGAAGAATTGAGAAAATTTTGGGTGTTCAAAGACAAGGCTAGCATCAGCAGGTTAAGTAGTAAATGGAGAAAACAAATTTTTTTTTTCTGAGTTTTTGAAACCTATCAAAAGCATTTAAACATATGGCATGGCTCCTAGGCTAGCTAGCCTAGTATGGATAGATCCCGTGACCACCCAAATCACCCTAAAATGGCTCAATTTTTGGTATAACTTTAGAAATTCACCAAAATTCACATAGATCTCAAAAAACTGCACTATTCATTTTAAAATTCATATTTTAATCCCTCTATCTGGTCGTAAATTTTCATTGCCAAATTCCCTCGATAGGGTAGTTTTTAGACTGCCTTGATTTACATGCCAACCTAAAAAATTATGAGAATTTGCAAATGACCTTCAATTTCAAAAATTCTTTCACCAATGGACTCAGTAGAATTTTTGAGCTTTAGGGTCCCCTCAGGCACATCCCGGGTCAATCCCGGTCTGAAAAATTTTTATTACATCGAGGGGTAGCTTACAGTCCAAAATGAATTTTTAGTTCTGCTAAATTTTTAAATTATGCCTTTTCCATCAAATTAAAGCCCTTTAAAGTTTCATGACTAGTTTCACTACCTCGATTTACATGCGAGTTACCCAGCACCCCGAGCACAATTTTCGAACCTAGTGGCACTATTCATAAAGCCTCAGACCATAGGCATTACATTTCTTCCCCTCTTAAGAAAATTTCATCTTTGAAATTACCTAGAGTAAATAAATGGGGATACTGAGCTTTCATCTATTTGCTTGGCTCCCAGGTAACTTCTTTTGTATTTGGGAACCTCTATAGCACTATAACAATGTATGGACTCATTCTTCAACTATCTCATTCTAGTTCTTCCTTATAACTTAAATCCAATTGTACCTTAGTATCTGTCATCAGAATCACATATAATAGATATGATCTATACCTCCTAAGCATAGAAACATGGAAAACATCGTGTATCTGTTGTAACTTAAGTGGTTGTACAAACTTGTATGCTAAAAGTCCGACCTATCTGTACTCTTTTAGGGTCCAATGAACCTGGAACTTAATTTCCCTTTTTCTCGAACCTCCATACCTTTCTCCCTGAAGAAAACTTCAGGAACACTTTCTCCCTAACTATATATTCAGTATCTCTCTATTTCAAACCAACATATGGTTCCTATCTAACCACAACTGCCTTCAGCCTTTCTCTGATTAATTTAACTTTTTCTTTAACCTTTTTAATTTTACCTACACTATAGATTTTTCTCTCTCTAGCTTCACTACAACACAAAGGAGTCCTGCATCATCTACCATCTGATGCCTCATATGGGTTTATCCCTAAACTAAATTGGTAACTGTCACCATGGGTAACCTTTACCATGAAAATATATAGATTCCAATTACCTATAAGCTTAATAGTACAATCTCAAAACATATTTTCAAATGTCTATAGCACCCTCTGTGACTGTCCATCAAATTGAGGATGAAAAGCTATGTCATAGCTTAGCTTAGTGCCTAAGACTGCCTACATATTTTTCCAAAAATCTAAAAGTAAAATAAAGATCCCTATCAAAAAAGACAGTCACTAGCACACTAAGACATCTGACTATCTCATTCATATATAGTCTAGCTAGCCTCTCTAAGGACTAATCCATCCTGACTAAGTAACTTGAACTATCTTTGTCAATCTGTCAATAATTATCCATGCAACATTGCATTTACTTTTAGCCAAAAGTAAACCTATCACAAAACTCATGGTTAGCTTCTCTCATTTTTACTCTAGTATTGCTATAGGATATAACAATCTAGAAATAACCTAATGCTTAGCTTTGATTTGCTGGCATGTTAACCACTTGGCATCATATTTTGTCACATCTCTTTTTATATCAAACCACCACTAGTAAGGTTCAAAGTTTAAATTTTTCCTCCTTAGATGCATAAAACAAGGAGCCTTATGTGTCTCTTTAAGTATCAATAACCTTAGGTCATTTGTATAAGGTATGCATGGTTTGTTCTGATAACACAACTATTCACTTTTTTGTTAACTCAAACCCTGTGGTCTTCCCCTCTTAAGCATTGTTTGCCATCTAAACCAATTCATCTATCATCTGACTTCATAATTTTCTTTCTAAAATTTGGCTTTATCTGTAAGCCAGCTAGCACAGCGTTTCCTAAAGTTTACTGTAACTATCATTCATACTTTTTAGAGTTATCATAAATTTCCTGCTCCTAGCATCTGCCATCACATTAGCTTTCACTGGGTGGTAGTCAACTAGGCAATCATGTTCCTGATTAGCTTTAACCAGCTTTTTTGAGTAAGGAGATATTTTAGGCTCTTATGATCTATACATATGCGGCATTTCTCTTCATACTAATAGTGCCTTCATGTCTTCGAAATAAATTAATAGCAACTAACTCTGAAT
This sequence comes from Hura crepitans, assembly GCA_948208565.1. Classification (NCBI taxonomy): domain Eukaryota; kingdom Viridiplantae; phylum Streptophyta; class Magnoliopsida; order Malpighiales; family Euphorbiaceae; genus Hura; species Hura crepitans. The sequence continues at coordinate 4,349 of CANXYI012002804.1, forward strand.
CATGAGTAAAACAGTTCCTCTCATATAGTTTCACCTACCTTGAGCATAAGCTACTATCTTTTCATTCTGCATTAACACACATTCCAAACCATCTAGTAAAGCATCATTGTACATTGTAAAGTCCTTATCTTTGTTCAAGTTAAATTAGGGTAGGAACTTCTATTAGCCTCTTCTTTAATTGCTCACAACTGGTTTGACACTTATCATTCTAGTTAAATTTCACATTCTTTCTAACTAGTCTGGTTGAAGGAGTGGCAATAACTAGAAATCCTTTTACACATTTTTTTTTGTAATATCCAACTAAACTCAAAAATTTCTCACTTTAGTTACATTCCCAGGTGGTTTCCATTTCTAGCACTGCCTTTACTTTTACCAAAACCAATTTTGATTCCTTCTACTGAAACTATAGGGCCTAAAGAAGAAACTTTACTTAGCCAAAACTCACACTTATTGAGCTTGGCATACAACTGTCTTTCTTTCTAGGTTTATAACATAACTTTTAGGTGCCATTCTTATTCTTTCTAGTTTCTAAAGTACACCAGAATACCACTTATGAGCATCATCACCACTCATCTACATAAGATTAAAAGGTTTGTTTATTGAGTTTCATGAAAAATGCTAAGACATTGGTATGTCCCAATGGCATCACTAAGAACTCCGAATGCCTGTATCAAGTTCTAAAAGTAGTTTTAGAAACATTAGCTTTCTTAATCCTTAATTGATAGTATCTAGATCTCAGATCAATTTTAGAAAATATACTAGCCCCTCTTAAATGATCAAGGAGATTATCCATCTAAATAGGGGATGCTTATTCTTTATAATCACTCTGTTCAACTACTTATAAAGCAATGCATAACCTGAACGACTTGTCTTTCTTTCTTAATAGATAACATAGGCACTCTCTAAGGAGTTATATTGGGTCTAATAAAACCCTTATCACATAGCTCTTAGAGCTATACCCTTAGGTCTTTTATTCTAACATATGCTATTCTATAAAGATTCATAAGTACTTGAGTAGTACAAAGATACACTTTAATATCAAATCTTGCTCCCTTTGAGGTAGTAAGCATGATAGTTCATTAGGGAATATATCAAAACTCATATACAACTAGAATACATAATATATCAGAGTTAAAAGCATTAGATCAATAGCATAGGCCAAATAAGCCTTACTCTTTTTAAAGGAGTAGTTATATTTTAATAACAAAGATAAAATTATCCAGAAGGTTCTTCTCACTATCTACTGTCATTTTCAGTCCTTGTATATTTTAGAGGGTCAACTTTTTATACCAATAATTAGTCATAACCTAATACTTAATAAGCTAATCTATCCTCGGACTTATATCAACTCATCAAAAGGCATAATAACCAATCAACAGCAAGTCTATACCCCTGAATCACTAGAAGACCTAGCCTACACACCATGTTCATAATTACACATGGCCCTATAGGGTTACTGAATTTGATGTCTACATTAACATGCACTAGCTCTAACGACCTATCCAGAGTTTATACAGTAAATGCTTAGGGGGTATTGAATCAAGGTCTATCAAAGCTAAGACTATAACATTAGATAGACAAAATACCAATTATAACCTTTAGTGCTATAACCTCTTTTTTAGCTCTCACAGCACACTGCCTGGCTGAAGTACAAGCCTTAATTCTAGTACCCTAACTTGTATTATACTACTTTCCTTTAGTTTGCCCTTGACCCCTACTCTAGGGTTCGACATTAGGTGTCTGTGTTCGAGCACCCTCTACTTGTCTCTAAGGACACTCTCTTTTTAGTGGTCTTTAACACCATAATGGAGGCATTTCCTCTCTTGTATTCTCTACACTGCTCTTAGTGCCTCATCTGACAAGTGCCACACATGGAAGTCCACTTCTATTACCCCCTATATAAGGAGTACTATCAACCCAAAGAGGCAATCAAGGTCTACTAGTAAAAGCTAGCCCCGACCTCAGGGTCTGTGTTTGTCTTTGCCCTTAGTACCTTATCTGATACTAGGACCTAGGCTGAAACTATGCCCGTAACTGGCCCTCTCTCCTCAACTTGCCATCCTACCACAACACATTACTGTCCTATAGTGCACTACCTTTTTCTCTAAAAGAGGTCTCTCCTTCTTAGAACCATTTCCTTCATGTCATATGTAACTAGTACTAGTATTGCAAAATCTCCCTTCTTGAGATTTAGCTCCTATATCCTTGACCCTACCTTTAGCCTTGTCAAGAGTCTTTCATTCTCAACATATCATTGAAAATAATCTCTTTAGCATACTTTAGGAATTTGGTAAGATCCTTCCATGCACTACTTCCTAGTGTATCAAGATAAGGATTACTCCTGCCTACTGTTAGCTAGTCATTTGTGACTTTGGTTGCTAATCCCTATATAACTATGATTACAAAACCAATTGGTTCCTTAGCCCCTCCTTCAGATAACTTGACCAACCATTTTTATATTATAGAAGACTTTTCTTTATTAGCCTTGGGCAGCGTATCAGTACAAAGGAATTTGAAACTTAGACATTTGCACTCATGTACTTAGCCTAGGAACATTAACCTATGCTCTAATGCCAAAAAATGTGACACCTCTTACTGGATTCCCAAAGAAACCCAATAAGTGGTGCACTTCTTGCTAGGTCACCCATATCATTTCTCTTACAATCATTTGTTTAACTATTACTTAAACTACAGTAGACAACTCTGTTTAATTCAAAATCTAGCCTGGTCAGTTCCTATAATTTATTTAGGTTCATATTGTCATGTTTAAGCTATTGTAGAAAGAATTCAACACAATCTAGTATTACCTAAAAATTCGACAGCACAACGGCTGCCCTAGTCACTATCCCAAAATTCATGTGTACCTATAAACACTTATATATCATACATCACATCTCCTAAACCCTTCTAGTCCCCCAAATATCATCCTATCAACATCATCTATCACATAGCAATCACAGGCCTTAAGCCATAATAAAAACACAAAGAGCCTTAGGCTCACAAGCATCACTATAAAGCATATATACATAAAAGAAACAATCACATGAATAATTACAACATAGTTTATTATAAATAAATACTATTATGGGTTCCTTATATGCATCACACCCATTGTTCAACCTAAGTACATAGAGTGCAAAGACTCTACATCTAGACATGATCAATCTTCTCAAAAGTGACCTCATAACTCTATTGCAAAGCATTGCAAGGCGACATCCCTGATCTTGGTACCTGGACATCATAATAGGTATGCTAAGTATAAAAATACTCAGTGGGCATTTAAAATATGTCATCACATGTGTTCATACATGTGCAATCCAACTATTGTCCTTGCCAAGTCCTTTAGTTCAATTTACATGCTATAGTGCCAAATTACCAAAATACCCCTAAGGCATTTATATATCAATTATATGTCATAAAATAATCTTTTTAACTCACATAAATAATTTAGAATAGTTATTAATATTCATGGCATGCATATTTTACATTAATCAACAAACATTCACTCCAAGATGCCACTAACACAATTACACACACATACACTCAATTCCATGCCAATTCCACTAGTTTACACATACACAGGCCATTAATCAAACAAAAGCACACCTTTTAACCATGTAATACCCTTGGATATACACATAGAATATGCGTGCCATAGTGAATTCAAGCTATAACAACTTCAAGTCACTTTAAGACATGCCAATAAACCCCTAAGCCTCATTTAATCAAGCATATAATCAATTCAACCCATAGATTTAGCTATGGCTAGCAAGCAAATTAGACACCCATTCACAATTTCCTCAAACAACACATACCTTATTCATTAAATCATCGAATTTTATGATTTAACTTGAGGTTTCAACCCCTTAATTACACATTCAATTGCCCTAAGGTATTGTCCAGCCTCTAAAAGGCCTTATGTCATGAAGAAAATGCACTAAATTCACTTACCACTCAAAAAAACACTTGACCCTTAATTATGGTTGCTGCTTAGTCATCATGGTGACTTTATTCTCCCTTTCTAGCCTTCTTTTTTCTCCTTAATGCCTCAATTACCTTACAAACATACACACACATAAGTTAAGTATGCTTTAGCACTGATTTGCAACCAAAGATCCATAGAAAAGGGGAAGAGAAACCATAAAACTCACCTCACAACACTATTCTAGACTTTCTCTATCTAGTAAAATTTTAGGGAATTTTATCTCCCAATTAAGATCTCCTTTCTCTGTAATTCTTCTTCCCTCAATTGACCAATAGTCTAATTGAATTTAGAAATAGGAATCATAAATTTTGGGTTAAGACTGAGGGAGATATGGCCAAATGAAAAGGGTAGTGATGTTTAAGTTTTTATGGCAGTCTTAACCAAGAAACTTCAGAGAATTATTTCTATCAACTAAGAACTCATTTCTTTTGAATTCTTTTTCCTTTTAATGCCTAACACCTTAACTTAAATTTAAAAACTAAAATAGAGTGATTTGGAGAAGAAATGAGAAAATTCTAGGTGTTCAAAGATAAGGCTACCGTCGATAGCCTAGGCAGTAAAGGGACAAAAAATTTTATGAGTTTTTGACACTTGTCAAAGCATTTAAACATGTGGCATGGTTCCTAGCCAGCTAGCCTAGTATGGGTAGGTCCCGTGACCACTCGAATCACCTCGAAATGGCTCGATTTTTGGTATAACTTTAGATATTTCCCAAAATTCATAGGGACATTGAATAATTGCACTATTTATTTTAAAATTCATATTTTAATCCCCTCTATATACTCATAAATTTTTATGGCCAAATTCTCTCAATAGGGCAATTTTTAGACTACTTTGATTTGTGTGCCAACCTAAAAAATTATAAGAATTTGCAAATGACCTTTGATTTCAAAAATTCTTTCATCAGTGGACTCAATAGAATTTTTGAGCTTTAAGTTCCGCTATTTTTGGGTCCGCCTGGGCATATCCTAGGTCATTCCCGATCTGAAAAATTTTTATTGCATTAAGGGGTAGCTTACAATCTGAAATGAATTGTTAGTTCTACTATATTTTTAAATTTTGCCTTTTCTATTAGATTAAAGCCCCTTAAAGTTTCATGACTAATGTCACTACCTCAATTTATATGTAAGTGACCTGGCACCCTAGGCACACTTCTCGAATCTAGTGGTACTATTCATGAAGCCTCAGAACATGAGCATTACATGCTAAGCTCAGCAAGTAAGTGTTTTGGATGAGTAAAGTTTCTTCTCTAGGCCACATAGTTTCAATAGAGGGAGTCAAAATTGGCCCCAGTAAATGTAAGGTAGTGCTAGAATGGAAACCACTTGGGAATATAACTAAGGTGAGAAATTTTTTAGCCTTAATTAATAGTACATATTGTCTGAAGGTTTTCAATTCTTGCCACCCCTTTAACCAAACTGGTTAGAAAGAATGTGAAATTTGACTAGAATGATAAGTGTCAAGCCAAGTTGTGAGCAATTAAAGAAGATGCTAAAAAAAAATCCTACCCTAGTTCAACTTGAACAGGATAAAGACTTTATAACATATAGTGATGCTGTACTAAATGGCTTGAGATGTGTATTAATGCAGGATGGAAAGGTAGTGGCTTATGCTTCAAGACATTTAAAGCCATATGAGATTAATTATCTTACCCGTAATTTGGGGCTAGCTGCTATTGTGGTTGTTTTGAAAAATGAAGGCACTAGCTCTATGAAGAGAAATGCCACAAATCATAAGAACTTAAAATATTTCCTTACTTAGAAAAAGCTAAACCTGAGTAGAGAAGTTGGTTGGAGCTAATCAAGGATTATGATTGCCTAACTGGCTACCCACTAGTGAAAGCCAATATGATGGCAGGTGCTAGGCATAGGAAATTTGAGAAGACCCTAAAAGGCATAAATGATAGTTACAATACATTTTAGGGAATGTTGTGCTGGCTGGACTATAGATAAAGCTAGATTTTTGACAGCAGATTTAGGAAAAATAGATGAAAGTGGAATAATTAGTTTAGATAGTGAGCAGGATTAAGAGGGGAAGACCATAAGGTCGGAGTTGATAGAGGGTGGATAGTTGTATTATCAGAACATGCCATGCGTACCTCGTGCAGATGATATGGAGCAATAAATACTTAA
>CANXYI012002959.1:0-11380 GCA_948208565.1 Hura crepitans
TCTATGGTCTCAAAACTCTATATCAGCTGGGGGTAAAAGATGTTGATGTCTACAAAGACTCGATGCAGGTCATCTAATAGGTAAAAGGTGATTGGGAAGTCAAGGATGAAAACCTAAGCAAATATGTTAGAATACTTATAGACCTTGCTAAAGGGTTTAATTGATGCAATGTTCACTATATCCCTAGAGAACAAAACCAGGTCACCAATGGCCTAGCCACCTTAATGTCTATGTCCAACCAAAGGACCTGCCCAGGCCAATGTATTTCAGTAAAATAAGGTTCCCCACTTATACTGGAATAGTTAACTCTGCCATTGAGCAACATCATCAAGGACTACCATGGTACCATGATATCCAAACCTAACTAGAAACGGGATAATACCTAGAAAACACAACTAAGAAAGACAAAAGGGCTTTTTAAAAGTTATCCACTCAGTTTATCTCATTCTAAGGCACCTTATACAAAAGGTAGGTTGATGGGATCCAACTTAAGTGTATAGACAAAACTGAAACCTCGAAGAGTACTCAAAGAGGTGCACGATGGGGTATGCAATCGTCATATGAATGGAAAGAACCTACCAAAGAAGATAAGGAGATTAGGATATTACTGGCTAACCATGGAATTAGACTATTTTGATTTTGTAAAATGGTGTCACAAGTATCAGCTATATAAGAACTTAAGCAATCTGCCACCTAATAACCTGACCAGCTTGTTATCTCCATAGCTATCTTTAACATAGGGAATTGGCATAATTTGAGAAATAAGGCCGTCAGCTACTATGGGACATAAGTTTATAGCGGTAGCAGTGGATTACTTCTTAAAATGGATTAAAGTAGAGTCTTTCAAAAAATTAGGGGTAAGATAGATGGGAAAATTTATTGAAAAAAATATCATCTATAGGTACAGATTGCCGCAACAAGTCATTTCAGACAATGGGGTATAGTTTCAAGGAAAAACTAGGCAACTTTTATAGAAGTACAAGATTCAACATCATAAGTCTTCTTCATATCAACCTCAGGCTAACGGTGCAGTAGAGGCAGCTAATAAAAATATCAAGAAAATTCTATAAAAGATGACTATTACTTAAAAAGATTGGGTAGATATGTTACCATTTGTACTATGGGGATACAAGACAACTTTTAGAACATTTACCTAGGCTATGCCTTATTCATTATTATACAGCATAGAGGTAGTACTACCAATTGTGGTTGAAATACCTTCATTAAGGGTGGTGTCAAAAGTAGACATACCTAAAGCATAATAGGCTATAAGCAGATACGAGCAGTTGGCACTGATTAATGAAAAGTGACTTAAAGCTCTCTATCATATACAATTGTACTAGAAGAGAATTATGAGAGCTTATAATGAGAAAGTCAAGCCTAGAACTATACAAGAGGGCAACTTGGTACTTATAAAAATTAAACCTTTATTATTAGACCTTAGGGGAAAATTCAAACCCAATTAGGAATGTCCATATTTGGTCAAGAAAGTACTCAAGCATAAAGGCATTAAGATCTCAGATTTGGAGGGCAACAAATTCTCAGAACCAGTCAATACAGACAGACTAAAGAAGTAGTTCTATTAAAAATTTTTTTGCTAAGCTAAAAACCTAAATAAGGCAGTTTAGGCAAAAGTTAGGACACCCAGATGAGGTGAAAACCCAATAGGGCACTTTATACAAAAATTAAGGGATTTGAGAGAGAATGTCTAATCAAAAAACATTTTTCAAAGCTGATTGGTAATAACAGTATCATTGATGGAAATTAATACATTTGCCAAGATTAATGGGCATAGTATCAAATGCATTTAATGACAAAGATGCTTCTAGTCATGATTATTGATATGCAAATTTCCATTAAGGATGAGGTTATACAAGTAATTGAATTCTAAATACATTGTTTCTTTTCAAAATTAGGAATATTATCTTCATTTTTCCTTTTCAACACTAATGTTCTATTTTCTTTAGTATCACTTAAGATCCACTTGTTGTAATATTCATTTGTATTAACATCATCAATTGTATAATTAGGCATTTCCCTCAAGATGGTATGTTATTGCCACAAGTTAGGGAAGGAGCGTAGGAAGTGATGAGTCAAAAGACCACTACGAAACCCTAAAGGCTCAAAAGGTACCCTCTGCACTAGACCAAATTGCCTCAGTATGCATAAGGGGATATAAAAGGTAGCATGCCTTAACCCAATCAGGGGAACACAGTCGATATAATAGGAGAGAATAAAATGGTTGATTTTCCACCAAAGACATCTCTATCACACTGTGATAGTAGTATCAAGCCATAGGGCCCACTGGTCATATGAATTACACTTTATTACAAGTTTTCTCTCACAATAGTGGTGTGAGGCATACGTTACCCAAAGTCTTTTAGGTGGAGGAACAAGCAACTCCAACTTCTCATGCAACTAAACCTATTAAAAAAAAGTGGTCATTAGGTTAAAAAATCTATAAAGGACCACTTAAGTAAAAGATAGGTAGACCCACTAGTGTAAAAACCGTCAAAGGCATGCTAGGCAAAAATTAAGGTCATAATAAAATTAAAACAAAAAACCCGTGATAAGCTGTTTACACATACCAGCAAGAGGAGTGGACTCCCAGCCACGAAATTAACATCTCCTTTCTTTAGGACATCTAAACCTCAGAGGGTTTTAGATAGAAAGATGGCAAAATGGTTATGGCTAGAATATATTACAGTTAAAAGATAAAGGGTTTTAACATCACAAGACTCATCTTGGATAGTAACCATGAGCCAATTCCTAAGAATGCATAGCAAAATGCACTTTGCCCATTCCACTAAGCTGATAGGAAACTGACAAGCATGCTCTAAAATTGTTCACAAAGAAATCAGGCCTACACTTGGCACTATTTTTTGGGCCATGATAGAAAAAAAGCCCAAAGCAAGGACAATGTCCATAAGGTAATGATCCTTAAAAAAAGGAAAGGCTAAAGGGGTATCCAGAGTGATTTGCTACTCTAAGACAATAGTAAATTCTTCTAAGGTTAGAGAAATCTCTTGATGGCCAAAGATAAAAACATGAAAGACAGGGTCCCAATGTCACACTATAGTATTCAAAAAATTGAGGTCAATCCAAACCTTCCTCAAAAATCTAAAAGAAGAAAAATGGGTAAGAATAAAGGAAGTCTAAGAGGCTTTTAGTTCTAAAATCTTAGACAAGTACTAGTTAAAAGAGGACATAATGGGATCATTAGATGAGAAGGTGAAGAATGGGGTATTTATAAGTCAAAAACCCCATTCCTCTTCCCACTGGGAAAGGGAATCTAAAACATGTGAGGAGGTCCATGCAGACCTAAAAACGGCATCATAGTTTGTGCAGACCAAGAGATACATGTTCGCACCATCATCAAGCAAGGTCCATGACCATACTTAGGCAAAGTCCGCATAGATTAAGTCACCTTAAGTCTACATGGAATAAATTACCTCAAGCTCATACAATTGGCAAAGGAAAATAAAAACATCCATGGTAAATAAACCTTAACGGCAAATGTACTTCAAAATTAAAAATGTGTGTAGAAGTTTGAAAGTTTTGAAACAGGAAGCTAATAATTCCGGTTCCAACAAATGAGAGGAGGGATACCTCATATCCTATTCCCTTACATGGCAATAAAAACAAAAAAAAAGAGAAGAGGGTGCCTACTAGCCTATTCCTTGACATCATCTTCTTCCTTCGTGTCTTCATCATTGAAGGAGATCATAAGCTTCTCAGCCATTTTAAAGGATCTCACCTTCCTTTAGGCCTTATGCAAGGTAGCAACGCGCCTCAACAGCTCATTCTACAAGAAGAGTAGAGGATCAATACATGACATACATGACATACATAACATATATAACATACATAACATACATAACCTATAGAACATGCATAACATACATAACATGAATAACATGCATAACATACATAACATACATGACATGCATAAAATTAACCTACTCACAGTAAGTACTCAGGTCTCATCGACCATGGCTCTCCAAAATGCTTTGACCACCTGAGCAGTCCTCTCCATGGGAGCTCTATTCACCTTATCAAAAGAGAGAAGCCTAAGGTATAAGTAACACTTAAAGGACCCAAGTAATGTGAATGACTAGCCTAATAACCTTACCAATGTGGTGTTCTCAGGCTCAAAAGGAACTAGCTAGCTCTCCTTTATACAAAGCTAAGTAGAAGATAGCTCCCCATCAATTTCGTAGTGCATGTAACTCAGCTTAAGCATGTCTACCAAGGTGCCAATCACCTCACTAGGCAAAAATATCTGATTGACAGATGGACCTGGAACTCCACTATATGCTGAGGGAGGTGACAATTGAGAGTTAGGAGAACTAGGGGCAGTTCTAGGCCATTTCCTTGATAAAAATGGGCCAGCCCTAAGAATAGCAGCAGGCTATAATACCACACACAAAGTCAACAAATATCACAATAATTAATCAAAAATTGAGAAACTCACCTAAAGTGGAGATGGTCTCGACGTGTATCAAACCTGACAAAGTAAATGAGCTAAGGCCCAAGAAACATAGCCCTTCACACCATCCTTTACTAATATGGCCCCTAGAATCCCCACAGTCATACCCTACATGAACTCCAAATCATCTATATACCTCCCGAATAGCATCGAGTCATGAGGATTCTAAGTAATAAGGTGAGCATTAGGCCCTGAGTACCAGTTCACAATTCTCTCTCCCTAAAACTAGGAGTAAGCCACTAGAGTGGTTAGCAGTAGGTGGTGGGATGACAATTCTCTAATAAAATGCAAGGGAGTGAGTAGCTCCTCGATGGAAAAGAGCCACTAAGCTAAGTTGACCTACACATGTAAGTATTAGTTACATGTGGATAAATGGCTAACAAATATTTTTGTCTTAATGTGTAAGAAATACTTATATTAGTCTAGACCTTGGAGCTAAGATAATGATGGTGCTGCATTAGGGAAACCATGTTCCATGAACTCAAAGATGGTTGAACCTATCTATCCATCACTAGATAGTGGCAAGACATATCTAGTTCATAAGGATGAGCTAATAAGTGAAGCTTATAAGCTTATACCTGAAACAACAAAGCACAATAAAGACACGAAGAAACTTCAAAGAAATATAAACTGATAAGGTGAGTGGTTTACTAGCACACCCAACACAAGGCCCTGAATGAATCGATAACTCTTTCTAGTCTGAACAACCATATCCATACTCCTAAACATCCACCCCAGGGAGAAGTAGCATTAGTTCTAGCTATCGATCTTGTCAACCTCCTACAAAATAGGTAGAAAGCTCTAGCTCATGGTGCCATTGGCATTGATGAAGTGGGTGATACCTATCAAGTAGAGAATGAAGTAGTAGGTATGCTAATCAATCTCCAGTTGGCTTAAAGAGGCCTCCTCCTCCCACTTCTCCTACAAGTCAATGCATCAAATACTTTCAGCTTTATCCTGGGGAATAAAACCCAACAGCTCTTTCACCTCTTGTAGCCTTAGTGAAGGGTGACGATAGCAAGCATCAAAAGTGATTGCACGTCTGGTGTAGGGCACCCTAATGATAAAGGCCCAGTCGAAAGGAGTTCTCATTATCTCACTGAAAGGCAAGTGGAAAGTATGTGTGGTGTCCATCCACCTATCTAGTAATGACCTCAAAGCTTGCAAGTTACAATAGAAGTCTCCACCAATGAGATAGTCTAAGAAGGTCTGAAAGCCAGTAGCTCAGACCCTATTCTTCACTAACATTGGCATAGTAGAGTACCATTGTTGGGGTCTATAGAGAGTGCCCCCACACTTAAGATGTGTTTGCAAAAGAAAAAAAGAAACAAGAGTCAACAAAGTCTGTATGGACTAACACTGTGAAAATTGGTTCGCACGGACCAAGAAAAATAAATAGGCAAGTGTCTGCATGGACCACGTTTATAGGTAAGCCATCATCCTTAGACCATACTCATAAACACACAAAAGTCCATACGGACTACAGTCACAAACAAATATATGTCCATATGGACATATAACATTTATCCACAAGTTCGCATAGACTTCATAAAATAGCGTATGTAGAATAATCACATAACATGTTCTAATACACAAGAAAGAATGACATAAAGACTAAGTCCACGTAGACTAACTATACCCTAGCAAACTAGGTCCACACAGACCTATCAAACCAAAAAAATTTCATGATGCAAAAAATGAAGGAAAACTTGATCAAAATAGCAATGAGACAGATAGAGGAAAGAAAACACACTTGAGGATAGACCTTTGAATAGGTGTGGTGTGTCAAGTCTACCAAAAGGGGGATCGGGTCACCAAACATAACCCTATTCATAGGAGTAGCATTTCAAGGGTGGTTGATGGTAGCAGTGGCATGAAACTAATCGAAGTCAGCATAAAGATGTCCTCCATTAGGGGATGAAAAGAAAAAAGTCCTTATACCTAGCAAAAGGAGGATGATAGTTAGAGTCCCTTCACTGTCACTAGAGGCAGATGAGTGAGAGGCACTAGCAACATGAGAAGCCATCAAAAAAGTTGTCTGCTTGAGAGAAAAGCAATAGAGAGGAGAAATAGAAAAGGTTGGAAATGAGAAATGAAGGGGAAAATGAACAGTTATAACTTTGTCGCGCTAGGTCCACAGGGACTTCTGTATCATTAGTCCACATAGATGTCATCTCAATAAAGTCTGCATAGACTCTCTTTCACCTTATCCATATGATTCAATATCAAGAACCTCTTTTAAACTCAGTCTGCACAGACCATGATCAACTATGTCCGTACAGACTTTTAACTGCCAAATTCAAGAAAAAAAAAGAAGAGGGAACACTTTCCAAAGACCAAACTTACTTCATAACAATTTTTACAATCTAATTAACATTTTATTTTTGTAAGATCAATTTAGAGTTCTATCCACCATTCTAGATCAACCCCGTGTTCAATCCACTATGCCTCATAAGCTGATCCATCATTATTGGATCAACCTCGAGTTTAATCCATTATTTTGGGTTCAGCCTCATAAGCCAATCCATCATTTTTGGATTAACCCCAAGTTCAATCCACTATTTTGGGTTTAGCCTCAGAAGCCAATCCACTATTTTTAGATCAACCCTGAGTTTAATCCACTATTTTAGGTTCAGCCTTGCAAGCCAATCCATTACTTCAAGTTTAGTTTCATAAGCTAATGCAAAATTTATGTTAAAGTCTACATCAAAGCCCACTCAATAATAGCATGAGTGGAAGAAGCTAACAGATAAGTATCCCTAACTCAAATACTTTGATATATACTATTGATACATAGCACACACAAAAATGGGGGCAACTATAGACACGTCACCCTTGACCTATGATGATAGTTAGAGATAAACTTTTAAGCATAGCATAAACCCATAAGAGGTAGGCTCGTACGGACCAATGAAACCATATTCGTATGGACTAACTATGTGAATAGGCCAAAATCTAACCCATTAAGCCTATGGACTAGAATACCAAAAGCTTTGTCCTTGCGAACTAGTATAAGCAAATTTGCATGGACTTGCTGATGAAAAAAGCCTTTTAGAGGTAGAATTCTACCTATTTAGTCCAGGAGCTAGAATCCCATTAGGATTAGGACACCTTTCTGGATGAAAATAGGAAAACCTAAAAAGACTAAGTATATATACTTCTCTATATCAATAGAGAGAAGGAGGCTAAAAAAAATTATGATCTTACTAAACACACTCTAAAGGCAAAAAGCATCCAACAAACTATTAGAGCTAATCCAAAGGCAATTTAAATCATCCTCACTTAAACCTTGAGATTTTTATGCTATTGTTCAAAAAGACTTCTTATTTAGGTAATATCTAAGGTTTATTGTGTGTTTATTGCTATTGTATAGTCCTATGATCTCTAAAATTGATACATAAGTGAGGTGATACTTTGTTATTCCCACTTTCGTTCATGATGAGTAGGCAACTATAGCAACATGTATGATGTAAAATTGATTCTTACAGTTAATATTAAGCATGTTGTATTGTGTTAATAATCATCATGTGAATTTGATCGTATGTGTGGTTAGGTCCGCATAAACTTAGTTCCTTTAGGAACAAGCATGATAAGTTAGTCTGCACGGCCTTATTTTCCTTGGGTGAACATGACAAATTTGTCCATACGGAAATATATCCAGTGAGCATGATTTTATGTTTTAAGTATCTTGTTATATGCTAATTGATGAATATGAATCATTCTATTTATATATTGATGTTGTATGTGAAAGTATATACATATATGTAAAGGATTAATAAGTAGTCCGCATAGACTCCCTATCATAAGGGTTATAATCTGCACAAACCTATATATGATGACTCTTTAGAGTATGCTTCATTTGTACAATCAATTGTTCTTGATTCATATGTCTCAAATATGTTTATATTCTATTTATTATAAATTAATATTTATGTGACCTTGAATTAACTTCATTTAACTTTGTTGTTATGTGAGTTATTGACTAGATTTGCTTGCTAGATCTAAAATTGGGATAGACATAACTTATCTTTAGAGATGGTTTACATGGACTAAGATTAGACCTCCATAACATCTGGACGGACTAGGCAACATAGAAGCGAGACCATTTTAGTGCTATAATATGTTGTTTTTAGTTATGTACTTATTGTGTATTTTAGCTTGTTTTGGGGTTGTAATAGCTAGTAAATAACTTGTTTTACACATTAAAACCTAACTTTCACATCAAAAAGTTTTATACATAATTAAATGGCATTTTCCTTAACAAAATGGATTTGTATTTTCTTAATCAAAAGTCATAATAATAAACTGTATTTTTAAAGGCCAATCTCCTAGATATGGGAGTTGGGCAACTACCGCTAATTCCTATTGAATTATAGGTAGATATTAGGTCAATTAACAACTAACAAATGACCCATTTTTTTATGTGCACATATGTGTGTTGTATTTTGTAAAAATTGCAATTTACTTCCTTTGTATGAAAAAGTGATATGATTCAATTAAGAATAATGTATGCTTGATTGATAAGGGACTAATAAATATTACAATATACATGGACAATATATTATGAGGGCATAAATAAGATCTGAAATTTTGAACCTTTCTGGTACAGAAGATTATAGGTCCTGGTGAAGAGGCCAGGTCGCAACTCCACTAACCACTTTTCTCCTCTATAAAAATATCATAATTCTCTACAAATATATCATAGAGATATATGTAAAAAGAATACCAAAATTTCTATATGTGAAATAGAAAGAAATATTGATTACTAAAAATGAGAAAGAGTTCTCTAGATTGAGCAGATATGTTAGTGAGATAATCCTCATTGAGAAAGATAGATGTAGGAAATTTGAAAAAGCCCTCAATATAAAGATTAGATTACAGATAGCGAAAAATATGATTAATGATTTTGCAAAGCTAGTTACAACAAAATATGAGGTGGAAGACATATAGAAAGAACACAAAGAGAAATTGCAAAAAAAGAGATCATTCATTACTAGATAGATAAGCTTACTTCTAGAGGTGAGCAAGAGATAGAGAGAGAATCCACCTACTCAATCAACTTAGAGGCAAGTACAAACATAGAGATCTAAGCAAGGATGACAATTTAGATCACGTTAATAGAGACTAGCTTCTAATTCACCAGTCTACTTAGCCAGGAGCATATTTTCTTGCTTGTTAGACATATGGCAAGAGATATAGAGGAGTACACTAGAGAACTATCTCTAGGATATGTTACGGACGTGGATTTATAGGGCATTATTAGAAGGACTGCCTAAAAAAGATAGATGACTCCACATAACATTAAACATCATCACTAGCCCTAGCTAGGAGTCAAAGGGACACCATAAGGGATAAAGCTAGTGCCAATCAAAGGCCTAGATAGGAGTCTAATCAAAGGATAAAGGCTCAAGCTCTAGTAAGATAGTATGTTATCTAAGCTTGTGAGGATACAAACTATCCTAATGTAATTACTAGTACATTTTTTTTCTTTGATTTACCTATTTTGGCATTGATTGATTTGGGTTCCATGCATTCATATGTATGTATTACATTAGCACAAAAGAGAGAGAGTTACAATTAGAACCTCTAGATATAAAAATCATGGTCAATATTCCGATAAGACAACATGTCATAATCAATAAAATATGTAAGAAATTTCCATTAACTATCCAAAGACAGACCATTCTTACCAGTTTTATCAAATTACCTTTCAATGAATTTGATGTTATCTTATGAATAGTTTTGTTGTCTAGATATAAAAGGCTTACTCTTAAAACAACAGATGAAGAGGAGATCACAGTTATAAGTGAAAGAAAGGACATTTTGTCTAATATTATTTCTACAGTAATAGCGAGGCCCATGATTCAAAAAGGTTGTTAAGCATACTTAGCACATATGGTTTATTTAGAAAAGGTAGAACTTGATATTAGTCAGATACTAGTAGTAGCAGAGTTTTCTAATATTTTTCCAGATGAGTTGCCAGGATTAACACTTGAGTGTGAGCTTGAATTTGCTATTGAAGTATATATAGGCATTACCCTAGTTTCAATAGCCCCTTATAGAATGGCTCCTACTAAAGTAAAAGAATTAAAGGTACTATTATAAGAGCTTTTAGATAAAGGGTTTATTAGACCAAGTGTTTCACCATGGAGTGCAATAGTGCTATTTGTAAAGAAGGAATATCGGTTGCTGAGACTTTGTGTTAATTATAGGCAGTTGAATAAAGTGACAATCAGGAATAAATACCCATTACCCAAGATTGATGTTTTGTTTAATCCATTCAGAGAAGCAAGTGTATTTTCAAAGATTGAGTTTGCAAAGAACTATCTAACTCATGATTTAGAGTTAGCACCATTGTTCTTGCATTAAAGTATGGAGACATTATCTCTATGGTGAGAAGTGCTACATATATATAGTTTATAAGAGTTTGAAATATCTTCCCATATACAAAGATTTAAATTTGAGACAACAAAGGTTGATGAAATTGATTAAAGACTATGATTCTGTAATTGATTACCATCTTAGAAAGGTAAATGTTGTAATAGATACATTAAGCTAAAGATTTCTCTATGCCTTAAAAGTAATGAATGTTCTACTATAGAGTCAAGAAGATGGAGCTTTATTAGTAGAATTATAGGTTAAACCTAGCTTTGTTCAATAGGTGAAAAAGGCTTAGAAGGATGATAACCTACTCATGCATGTAATAAGTTTAATCAAAGAGGGAAAGCCTACAGAGTATGAAATTAAAGTAGATGGATATTTGTATTATCATTATAAGTTGCGTGTGTCTAATGTAGAGGACATCAAGTAGCAAATATTGCAAGAAGCTCACAATTCACCTTGTGCTATGCATCTTAGGAGCACAAAAATAAATATTGATTTAAAGTCATA
>CANXYI012003119.1:0-10896 GCA_948208565.1 Hura crepitans
CTTTGTATACCATTTGACTAGGGATGAGCTACTGAAGTAAACTTTAGCTGAACGTTCAACCTTTTGTAGAATTCTCGGAATGATGAATAGTCAAACTGCTTGCCATTTTTTGTGATAAGTACCTTGGGTAACCCGAATCTATAAATAATTTCTCTCTAGACAAACTGCTGTATCCGAGTTATGGTAATAGTCACTACCATTTTAGCCTTAATCCACTTTGTAAAATGATCTACATCGACAATTAAAAATTTCAATTGCCACTTCCCTCAAGGAAAAGGGCTAAGAATATCCATACCCCACTAATTGGACGGCTAAGCTATTCCAATAGACTGCTAATCCAATCTAAGCTTTGTGATTATTCTATCGTGGATCTAACACTATGGACATTTTTTGACTATTTCTTAAATGTCCTTCAAGATAGACAACTAATAGTAACTAGAATGTATTACTTTCCTTACTACCTTCCAAGCTGCTTCATGAGCCCCATATATCCCTTCATGAATCTCTTTAATGACATAATTTCCTTCTTTTAGAGTTATGTATTTAAGCCATGGATGACTTTTAGCCTTATTATAAAGTTTCCCATTAATCATGGAGTATTCAAGCGACTTTCTAGAGATTCTCTTAACATTGGCTTCCCTTAGAGGCAATGTTCCTAACTAGAGATATTCGACAATCGGGCTTTACCATGTTACCTCCATCTTTTACCATCACTTTTTCATCCTCTTGAATTGACGGTGTGCATTTTTCTTCAATCATAAGTCTTTTTGAAGTCTCGGACCCTTCAGAGGTAGCGATCTTAGCTAAGACATTTACCTCTATGTTATCCTCCTTAGGAATCTTTTTTATTTCCTATTCAATGCCTACTTATTTAAGATCTTGTAATAGCCTCTTTTCTTTTTCTAAATATTTCTTTAAATGTGACTCTTTAGCTTCGAAACTTTTTATAATCTGCTGGATGACTAGCTGAGAGTCATTTTTATCAGCAAAGATTATGGCTTAATTTCTTTTGTTATTCTTAAATCGGCTAGTAATGTTTCATACTTACAACATTGTTGGAGGCATTGAAACTCAACTTTAAGGCATATTCTAAATAAATGCCTAATGGACCTCACAATATGACTCATACTCCTACTTCTTGGGTGTTATATCTACTAACAGCTCCTATATTACCAAGCTTCGAATTTGTGGGAAAATGTCCATATCTGGATCATTAAATTCAACAACAAAATTTGCAAGTGCTTATACCTTCATGGCTGATCTAGGTTCAAATCTTATGTCATAAGATTGAAGGTTGATAGCCCACTTAGCTAGCATGCTCTCAATGTCTAAGCACCACAAAAGCTTCCTCAACAACTAATTTGTTCAAACTATCACCTTATGAGATTGAAAATAATGTTTCAGCTTAGTAACTACCATTACTAAAGCCATAAAAATCTTTTCAGTCAAGCTTTTCTTCAACTCTACATATTGCAAAACTAGATAACATAATAAATGGGTCTTTGCACCTTTCGATCCTCCCTAACTAAAATGGCTACTACCGCTTGACTAAATATTGAAAGGTAGAGGAATAAATCTTTGCCCTTATTTGGCTTACTCAAAAAGGAAGGCTTCATTAGAGAGATCTTTAACTCTTCGAACCTTTTTGGCATTTCTCACTCCATTTGAAGTTCTATTCTTTGCACATCAATTGAAAGAAAGGCAAACACTTTTTAGCTGACTGAGATATGAACATGCCGAGTGCAATAACTCTACCATTAAGCTTCTGAATATCTCTTATGCTTTTCAGAGGTTACATATCTAGAATTACTTGAATTTTCTTTAGGTTAGCCTTTATGCCTCTTTAAGACACCATGTAACCTAGGAATTTATTGGCTTGTACCCCGAATATATATTTCTTGAGGTTTAGCTTCATCTTGTACTGATTTAGTATTTCAAATACTTTTGCTAGATTTGAAGCATGACTCTGTACTGACTTGCTTTTGATGATCATGTCATCAATATAGACCTCTATTATTTTCCCGATCAAAATTTTAAACATCTTATTCATAAGCATTTGATACATGGCTCATGCATTCTTTAATCCAAAAGGCATTATATTATAGCAAAATATGCCTTTGTGCATGACGAAACTAGTCTTTTCCTAATCTCACCAATACATAGGTATTTGATGATACCCAAAATAGGCATCAAGGAAATAATAGACTGCATATTATGTCATAGAATCAATTAGCCTATTGATATGAGGTAAAGGGTAGCTATCTTTCGAACAAGCTTTATTTAAGTCGATGAAGTCAATGCACATCCTCATCTTTCCACTTTTCTTTCTAACCAAGATAACATTGGGCAACTACTCAGGGTATGAGACTTCTCCAATGGCTCCTACATCTAATAATCTATATGTTTCCTCTAATATCAACTTTAACTTATCTAAGGGATATTACCAAAGCTTTTTCTTGATTGGCATCATTTCAGGGTCAACTTGGAGCCTATTTGACATTATCTCTAGATCAATCCCTACTATCTTTATCTGAGACCAAGTGAATGTTTGCTGATTAATACATAGAACCTGTAAAATCTCCTTTTTCTTAGCCTTTGGCAACTCATTCCCCATTACTACCTTTCGACCTGGAGTTATTTGCCTCTTAACTAACTTTTCCACTGGCTTATAGCTGATCAACCCACTCAATTAAACAAGTCTTTTGATATTGTGATTCTCTCATAGTGGCTTCATAAGCTTCTCTGCAGTTTTTTTTATTGCCTTAGACCAATGCAATTCCTTCTTGCATGGGAAATTTCATAACAAGATATCTAATGCTAGTAACAGCTCCTTATTCAAAAAGCATCGGTCTGCCAAGAATAGCATTATAGGAAAAAGAAGTATCCACCACCATGAAAGTGCATTTACTTACATAAGTAGTTGCCTCATCTCCTAACTCCACATAGAGGTTTATCGACCTAATAACTAAGATAGAAGCATTCTCGATGCCTATCAATAGCGTCTTGATTTGCTTAAGATATTTCATTAGCAGCTTCATCTTCTTATAAGCTTTTAAAGTTAACAAACTAATAGCACTGCCATTGTCCATAAATATTATTTTAACTAAGAAATTAGAGCACCACCGAAGTATCCTTATGAGGAACCTTGAGATCTTGAGCATCCTCAGTAGAGATTAAGATAGTTGGTAGCGCCACTAAGTTAACAAAAGAATACACTCCCTTTATCCATCTCTTCCTTTTGGAATAGGAGTCGCCAGTTACCATCTAGTTAAGTCCTACCTTTTGCTACATCTTAATAGTTTTTAGCTTCTTTCTCTCCTCCTCTGAATTCAACTAGCTAGACTTTGTTGAAGAGGACTTTTACTTTTTAGGCGTGCCTAAGTCCAAGAATCTTTTTAAAGATCCTTTTTTTATTAACCTTTCTATCTCTTTCCTCAAAGCTCTACATTCATCTGTATTATGACCCATATCTTTATGAAACTCGCAATATTTGCAATTGTCCCTCCTTGTAAGAGTGTGTTGGTCTATCTTTTTTGGCCATGGTTGTAATGCCAATAAGTCAAGGCTTTATGAATAGTACCTCTGAGGCTCAAAAAGTGTGCTCGGAGCGTCGGCTCACCTTCACAAGGATGGAGGCAAGGTGTATTGGTCATGAAACCTTGAGAGGCTTAAAAAATAACATAATTTAAAGATTTAGTAGAATCAATAAATTATTTTAGGCCAAAATCTAATGGATTGTAGGCTCAGATGGACTTGGGTTGGGAATGACCCGAGATGTGCCCAGATAGACCTAAAATATCATATCCTAAAGGTCAAAAATTCCTTGAGTCCATTGGTGAAGGAATTTTAAAATTCCTTTAAGTTTTGTACTTAAATCGAGGCAGTTAGTTAACTATTCTACCGATGGAATTTGGTTGTGAATTTTTACGAGGCCCTAAATAAGCCTAATCTAGGATTTTTAAAATAAACAAAATGATTTTTGGAGATCTGAGTGAATTTTTAAAATTTATTGAAGTTTCTATCAAAATTAAGCGTTTTCGAGGTGCTTGGATGACATGTGTCACCACCCAAGCCACCTCAACCATTATATATACTCCACCTTTCCACCTAGACACCCACTTGGCATAAGTCACTTCCCCTCCATTTTTTTCCTTCTCTTTTCCCCCTCCCTCTCTTAACGCCATTTCCTCCCTTCTTTTTCCATTTTTGTGGCTTCCCAAGCCTAATTTAGCCTCCAATTGTCACCAAAAACCCCCTTAGTTAGGCAGTAATTGAGGTTTGAAGGTTATGGAGGCCATAGATAACCATGGAGTTCAAGAAAAATTAAGAAAGGCTAAGCGTGCATAGGAAGGGGTGAAAAATTCAAGTTGGTGTGTAAGTGTCTCCTTCCACTTTTTATTTGATTTCCTAGAGGATTTTATCATTTTAAGAGTGCCTATGTTCTTGGATTTTCATTTGGGGACTTATAGAATTTTCTATGGTTTTTCTAAGGCAAGGAGGCGTGTATGGAAGAACAAGGGGAAGTGAGATTCAACAAGGAGAATAAAGGTGCCAAAGGGTGAGAAAGGCTCCATTTCAAGTGTAGGTCTGTGAATTTAATGTATTTAAGGTGTGCCATTTAGAATTCATGTACAAATTGTGTAAGAATGGTGTATGGAACTTGTAGTTATAATGGTTAGTGTATGTAAAATGGTGTATTATGCTTACATTGAGGTTAATTCCATGTTAAATGAATGATTTATGTGATGATTTGGTAGAAAGAATAAGGGAAAGGTCATGGCCTCACTTTGGCTAAAAGGTTGGTGTGTGTGTGTGGTATATGTATGGCTTGAATTAGGTGGGAATTTTATGGCTTTAAATATGTTTGATATGGAAATTTATGAATGGTGTGTGTGTATGGTGAAAAAGGAAAGTTTTGGTGACGTTGCCTTAAGTGGTCGAAAGGTACCTTAGGTGGCCTTAGGTTGCAAGGTAAGTGTATGGCATGGTAGTATGGGACATTAAATGGGAAATGGCATGTTAGGGTAGTGTTGTATGTGTATGTGGTGAATTCAGTGGAAAATACTTGTAGGCATTTTTCTTGGTGTGGCCAAGGCATGTCAAGGCTTAGTTTGCATGGTATGTGAGGTGTATGTATGTGTATGCTTAAAAGGTGTTGTTGTATGTGTATGCATGAGTAAATGTGAAAAAGAACATGAATATGGCCATTAACAAGCCTTGGCTGAGAGGTATGTGAGGTAGGTTTAGCATGATATACATGTTATGGCATGGTATATGTGTGTGAGAATGGCATGGCATATTAAGCATGAAATGTGTAATGTGAACTAGGCATGAAGTATGTAAACATGTGTAAGTAATGAGGCATGAAAATGGATAAAGATTGGTAAGGAATTAAAGGTTAGAATGAAGTTAAAAGGGACTTGAAAATGGCTTAAAAAAATGGACCTAACATGGAACCTAAAATGGAATGAAACTTAACCCAAACTTTGGACATTTTATGATGGTTATATGAAATGAATTTGAGTCCTCTTTATAGGCCATTTGAGATGTGTAATTGGATAAGGCTTTAGACCTATGGTAATGTGTGATAATAAATGTAAATGGCATGGGAAAAATGCCAAGGAAAGGACATATTTTGGACCTATATTTATGTATGCAAAACATAAAAATGACTTATAACTATCTAGGAAAAAGGACTTATGGACCTATACACTGAACTTTACCTTGAACTTGGACATAAGTGGACTTAAAATAATGGCTTAGACTAGACTTAAAGTGGACTTAATTATGTTTATGGAAATGACCTATATTGGCTTAGAAAAATAGACCCGCAATTGTCCGATAGGACAAAAAATGACCTGTAACTGTTTAGGTCAAATTTTGACTTTCAAACTAAATTTAGAACTGACTATTAATCAAACTTAAATATTATAAAATGATGATCAATAAATAAATAGATATAAAATAAGGTTAGGTGGCCCATTAGTTAGAGGCCCACTGGATAGGTTGACTGGTCAACTTAGGGATTAACAGTTGCTAGATATTTAATGGTGTTTTTTTAGATATTGGGAGGTCTACAAATTGACCATCCTTTAGAAGTGTTTAATGTTAATGATTATTTGGATATTAGGATGTATACGGATTGATCCCTACTGTCCACTAGAGCTACTTGCTGATGATCATTTAGATATTGGGAGGTTTACGAGCTAATCCCTACTATCCACAATGTGATTGGTGGTTATTTTGTTTGAGATATTTGAGGTCTATAGACTGATCCCTGCTATTGCTTATCTGGTATTAGGAGATTCAAGTGAGTTAATCCCTACTATCAGACCAGGCCAGTGCAGCAGTCGGGGTCTAGAATGTTGGCCACTGCATAATTTTTTACTTCACTCTTGGTCCAGTGTCTTTAAGTGTAGTCTATCTAGTCGAGCCTATTAAATTATATTAAATTATATTAAATTAATATATAAAATTGATTGATGACAACTCATTGAATGATTAAATTAATTGAAATTACCACAGTGGCATAATTGTAACTAAACAAACCGAGAGACTGATTAATTAAAATTAATATCTTGCATGAATTTAATCTCTGTATTGCATTTATAGCCTGTTATTGCATCCGAGTGTTTGCATATGACATGTTTTTAATGTATTAAATTCACCACTGAGTTTTATACTCAGCGTATCAATGTTTTGGTGAATAGGTTACAAATATAAGCAGTCCAGCCTCAAAGATCATGCAGTGTAGCAGTACAAAACTGTGAAGGGTACATATATGTCCTTTTTGTTTTGTTTTGTTAGTAAGCATTCATGTAAACACTGTTGGTTAAGCTTTAGCATGCTTAGTAGCTACTAGTGTTGTATATATTAAGAGTAAGTGTGATGTCTATAATCAGGAGGTTTGTCTGAAAGGCTTATTTCTATGGTTTTCTGATGTTTATGGGCTTGAGGCCCTATGTGATGGTGATATGTTTGCTGATGTCTGTCAAAAGTGTTTCTGGGACTGTTATACCATAAGGAAGTATGTTTGAGGGATATACTGAGCAGTTAAGCAATATTCAATAGTATTATAAAATAGTCTGGAAGCGTTAAGGAGTGCACACTTAGAGCAATTTCAGGATAGGTAACCTGGTAAAAAGTGCATCGCCTGTCAAGTTTCTTTAGAAGTCCGGTAGGGGGTGTCACAATAGTAATTGATTATACAAAAATTTTAAAATTACAAATAAATTACATAAATTTATGAAAATTCATTTATTTCAACTGACTAAATAATCTAAATATACAATTTGCCTACATTTATTTTGCAATTTATCTATACAATAGGCATAATATTATTATTATCTCTACAGTATATCGCTTGCCAATATGAATATAAAATGTGCAAACCACATTTTATGCATCATAAGAACTCAAAGCCAAGTAACCATTTCAATGTTTAGGAAATAATTATGGATTCCAATTGATATGTAAGCCATTGACCACTAAACTTAATTGGATTTAACTACAATTAGCTTAGTTAATTACCTAACTCAACTATTTTTTTTCTTGCCTAATTAGCTACTATAAGTAAGAATAGGCCAATTGGTTTTTGTTAACATACCACAAGCTTATCTAAATTTTAATAGTTTGTGAAGGTTAAGATTATCCTTTTTTTTATTTTGTTTTCAAATTTGATTCTTTGACGATCTGACTTGTTTGTTGCCTGTGATCCTTATTTGCATCATGTCATTTTGATTATTCTAGTTGAAATGCCTCTCCATGTTCTTAATCTTAGTTCAAATTCATTTACTGGTCAATCTTTGGGGAAATACCTTAGAGTTTCACCAATCTTTCCACCCTGAAACTTTAGTCTGTTTATTGTATTGATAAATATCAGGTTTCTATTGTAAAAGAATCTTGCAGCCTGTTTATTCATATTAATTAATTATATTGGATGTTAAAACCGAATAATCTGAAGTAACCAAATTATACTAGATATTTTATTTTATTATATAGTATAATTAGTATATTTCTTAGTATATTTTGTACAATTTTCATTTAATCTTTTAATTTCTTATTTAGTAATATATATTTTAATAACAATAAAATTTTTATTTTGAAAAAAAATTTAAATAAATAGTAATAATTTTAAAAAGTTCACTCTTAAACTATACAATATTAATTCCTAAAAAATTTATAAAAAATTATTATTGTCATAAACTTATATACACTTTTATTTTTAGCTCATATATATTTTATTCTCATTAAGAGTGTGCAAATATTGAGTGGGGTAAAAATTCGAATTCTGAAAATCTATTATTCATATATATATATATAGAACAACCCGAAATTTTTTAGATTTCAACCCAATTAACCTGAATTCTTAATTTCAAAAAATTCATTTTTTATACCTTATAAATCGTTTCATTTTTACATTAATTTATCACAATTAACCATAAAATCACAATTTAAATAAAATTTTACAAATAAATTCATTAATTTTAACATATAAAATTCAAACTAATATAAATTAATAATTATTTTACATATTTTATTAATAAAATAATTTTTATGTTTAGATTAAGTTATTTAAGATTATATATAAATTATTAAAAATAATATATATAATAGTTTTTATTATTTGTCCATTATTTTTTTATAAAAAAAAGTAAAAAGTTATAAAAAAAGAAAGAAAAAACAAAAGTCGTCAATCAAAATTAACTGAATGCAGGTCTTCACATGAGAACCAAAGCAAGAGCCGATCTCTGAAGGAACCAAATCTCTAGGTTCACTCATTTTCCAAGAAGATTTCTTGGATTCTTGTATCATTTAGAGTGGTCTTTACACTTCTCATTCTGTTGTTACTGATTGAAACCTTCTTCCAACATGACAAAATGTCTAAATCAGAAAATATGGAAGATGCAAAGCCAGACAAACTTCAACACTTACACTTATAAGGTATGAACAGATTGAATTAGAAAAGGCTACCAATTTCTTTAGGCAAAATGACATAATTGGTGTCAGTAGTTTAAGCACAGTTACAAAGGTGGTCAATTAGAAGATGGGCATACCATAGTTGTAAAAAGACTGAATCTATATAGTTCTTATAGAATCAGATAAATGCCACTCCAGAGAAGTCAAAACACTAAGTTAAGACACAAGAACTAGTTGGCAGCCTTCAATGATGCCTAGAATACATGAAGAATAGGTAACTTTGAGAGCATTATCCATATCAATCAAGATGGATACTACATGAGAAAATCGATGTTTGTATTTCAATAGCAAACATGTTAGAGTATTTGCATTTTGGATATGACTTTCCCATTGTTCATTGTGATTTGAGGCCCTCTAACATTATGTTAGACGATAATCGAGTTACCCATCTGAGTATCTTTAGAATAACTTGCATACTGGAAGAAGCCTTTCCTCATCATTAGCCTATAAAGGCACCATGTAACCTTCAATTTTTCTTCTTTTTTATGTTTTCAAGTTTCCCTAATTTACTAAAGTTGTTACTTCCCTACTTCTACTACGACTTTAGTAACACATGCCTATGGTTATATCCATAATTTGCATACATAAGGAAGGTTACAACTAAGGTAGATATGTTTAGCTTCGGCATTATACATATTAATGGTGTTACTCAGAAGACTTAGTCTGAATTGAGTCAACTAGTTAAGAGAGGCCCATGCAGTAGCATCCATGGACTTGTTCAAGTTTTGGACCCTGAGATTCATGCTGGTGCCAAATATCTAAAGTACTCCTTGCCTAACTTAATACTTAACTCAGATCTTATCTCTCACTTACAATGAAATATTAATTAATACAAGTAAAAAATGTCAAGCTTGAATTTCCCAACTCAAAATATGAAAAGACCATAAAGCCAGATTAAGAAATCAAAATCATAAGGGATAAAGCTTTTAGCTTCATCAATGGTTTTGGGCTTTTTGTAGGAGGAACTCATGACGTGGGATTTGACGAGTTGATGAAAATTGTAGAGAAAATGAGAGAAATGCTAAAGGAGGCTTACTGCTTTCTTGAAAATCTATGGAGACTGGAGTTGGGTTTTTGGGGTGTGTAGATATACGTAGGTATGCTTAAGCATCGAAGTGTCTCCATAATTTTTGGTGATAAAGAGAAATTGCTTTCAAGTTTCATTTTTTCAACATGTATCATATTTGATAATGATAAAAAGATAAAGGAAAGAGAGAGAGAAGGAGAAATGCTAGATTATCGGAAATATGTATCCATAAATACACCTGCTTAAGGGGAGCGAGGCTGGGTCCTCCCACAGGAGGAATACCCCCCTAATCAACAAGTCACATTTATTGTGGCTTTTTTATGACTTGGCACTGCCTAAACCATTCGAACGCGGGAGCCCAGTACTTTTGTGAGAGGACTGGAGCCAAGTCGCTTGAGGAGGAAAATAAATTAGAATACAAAGATAGAGGTGGCATTTTGGGATTTGATGATTGTCCTACCAGCGAAAGGTACGATTTTTTTAGTTACGGATTTTTTTATGTTATTTTGCTCATCTCAACGCTACACTTTATGTCATTTTATTATCTTTTTAGTAGTTTTATCATATTCGTATGCATGGATTCATTTGCATCTTGATTACAATTGTCTCGATTTCAAATTTTCTTCTCTCTCATATTAAAATATTTACTACTTTAATTTAAAATAAGCTATTTAAAACGAAAAAAGTGTCTAATTAATTTATTTTCATAAAAAAATAGAGAAAAAGAAAAAAATTATGTGGCCAAAGAAGTAAGTAATCCAAGTTATTAAGTGATAAAGCTTATCTCTAATTCATAATTAAATAAGTGACTTGGAAAATTAATGGCTATGTATTCGACATGGGAAAAGAAATTATGTTTGAATTCTACTTCCTTAAGTCTATTTCATATA